>VOMN01112906.1:0-12030 GCA_014899125.1 Orchestia grillus | reverse complement strand
GAAATGTAGCGGCCGCTACATTTCAAAGTAGCGCTGCCCAGCTCTGGGTAGCCAGTACAGAAACGTAATTCAGTGAGAATAGTTTCATGTCTCATGGATTCTACCTCTTGGACACCTTCAGTCTCAATGCACTATATATAGTAGCTACAATTGTACCGGCGTCGAAATCCTTTCATTATTTTTTGTTGCACTAGAACCTTCCGACGTCTGTCCATTGTCTACGCTGAACTCTTTGAGCTGTAGCTACACTTGTGCAAGCAAAGTTTAATCAGCAATGATTAAATGATTAAAGCCACCAGACTGTGGTATAATGAATGCGTGTGTATCAATTTGGGTAGAAATGGGTTAATGGGATGCATGGGGAATAAACAAAATCTTTGCACAAGTTTTTCGCATCGCGAAAATTGACTAAAAGATGAATGTATGTAAAACGTGCAACACATGAGTCTGGACACACCACTGTCTTGCCGCTCTACATTCATTAAAAAATGATACTGTAGGCATCTATTGCGCTCTTTACAGTCATAATTTGGTCACAGTTTGTGAGGATTGTATCTGCTGTGAACCCCCATTTTGAAGAGGTAAAAGAAAATGACAAGCAAAGAATACGTCAATATATGTACGTGCAAAGTATCGTATTTAAGCAGGGATGGGAGCCGATACCAGATCTTTGAAGCCACTACCGCTGCTTCCGCTACCGTATTGGGCTGAAACTGTTACGTTAATAGAACTATTTTTTTAACATCGAGAAGCCGTTACAAGCCACTCCGCAATTTCGGTAACTTGAAATTCATTGTGTGAAGTGCTACTGGGGGACTATAACGAAATAGCTTTTCATTTCCTTTTTTGTATATTTCAAACTTTCACAATGGAAAAAATTCATTCAATCTTCTCTTCCGTCCCTACAGATTTTCCTAATGATCTTGGGCTCCATGGCGTACTGGTTAGCGTGATAGCCTCGCAGCTAGGGTTCGATGCCGGGTCAGGCAAGGTATTTCACGTAACCAGGGAATACTTCCCTTCGAAAAGGATGCTTAAACAAAACATTCCTCACATCCCTCACCACCCCAGCAGTTGTATGGCAATGAAAACCCAACGGTAAAACGTGTTGGAATTAATAAAGGTTTTTTTTTGGTTGCTACGGCAACTGGACCTTAAAATAACAGCTAATATGAGATGAAGTTGATCTCCGTATAAGGAGAAGTTGCCTCAACCAGGAGAGCGTAATTAACCTGTTAACGGTCACCGCCCAGGTGGCCGGTGTTNGGTGTTGCATTCACACGGTATGTGTAATCGACAGCGACCGAGAGAATGTAACAACCCCACGGACATCATATGATGTCAATACCCATTAACAGGTTAAGGCAATTGCTTATTTAGATGGAAAAGGTTAGGTGAAAATTAAAAATAGAAAACGAGGGGAAGGTGGTCTAGGCATACGCCTTTCTGGGAAGCCATGCCAGTATTCTGTATAATGATCCCTTTAACTTGTTTAATAAGACAATCTAAAGTTTCATGCGAGGACACAGTTACCAGGGTACAATATTACACGAGGTTTAGATAGAATTAAATTAGCCACAGAGAAGTAAAAAATATGAAATTGAATCTAATCTTTGGTTGGAATTATACACATCTGGTATAGCACGATTCAAACTTGCCAGAGAACAAGGGTACATATGAGAGGGTACAAATTCTGAATAAATATATATGTTCATTACTTAGTCCGTAAGCCTCCATAAAAATGGAGTTGCAAGAACAGGTGTTCGTGTACTACTTTGCGTCCGGTTTCAGTTACACGCACTAAATTTGGATAGCAAAAATAGGTTGAGTAGTGAGTACTCGCTTTAAGACGAGCGCGCAGCTTCAGTCTGGCACGCTCCTCAGAGTCGCCCTCGGAATGTTTGGTTATATGGCAATCTATATAAAAAATGTGGGGAGGGCCATTAAAACATTCACGCTGTTCCAATACCAAGGCCGTGCTGTCTGTCACGTAGTTGCTGATGTTACATTGTACTCGTAGATAGTACTTGCCGGTTGCCAAAAGATCAAGTATGGTCCGCTGTACATATTAATATGCTTGTACCTACCGACCGTTCCGTTACGCTTCGCCACTTTTCAAGTGAAATTTCAAGTTTCGAGCAAAGTATCCTGCACACGAGTCGTATGTTTTGCTATAAAAAGCCAGTCTTCGTGGTACATCTTCAGTTGCCCTAATAAAATTTAGACTACTCACCTCATCAAGACCAGACTATTTCCATGACCGGACTATTTGCCCTGAACCTTTAACCTCTGTCCTACACTTCAGAGGACCACTTCTTGTAGGCTGGTTTATCTAAAGTTTGTTTATCTAAGTTTCCGTAAAATTTTCACGGATCCTGCTAGTTAAATATTAATTTACCACTGCACCGTATTATTGCTAGCCTCGGAAAATGTACGGTTTCAGGTCTGGGGGTCCTCCTCCTTTTTAGACCCCACGTAGGGAGTTCAACTGGAGGGATTTGCACGGAACATGGAGTAATTCTTGTACTCGTATCAAACATCATGATTTTATGCATAAAAATGAATAATAGTTCAGAAGGATGTACGGTTTTCTTGAACAGCTGTTGGTGGTTTCAGCGCTTTTGATTATTTTGTACCAGCTATTCTGCAACTTCTTGCTAATGAAAACAAATACCGCTTCTTCGCTAGCATTCAGAGAGTCCGTTTGTAGCAGAGTATTAGACTAAACTAGGTGATTACCCAGTTCTGTATTTCATAAAATTAGAATATAATGAATAGCATTGCGTGAAATATCTGTTTTGGTACATGTACCTCTCGTGAAAGCGAACAGGTGAGACAGTTAAGTGCGGATAGGCGACAAAAACTTATACTGGACAACGTATGCCGCTGACCACAGATCCAGCGGTCTGGCAAGCTCTTTGGTTATGCACTAGGGCCTAGAGCATGTCATGTCTGGTTGGCTAGTTAACATTTATCTTCAACGCTTGCTAAACAGAAAGTACCTGCTTTGTTTTATCCATTAGTGCAAAGAATTAATAAAGAATACAACCAGTATGCAATCGAGAGCCATACGATTCACTTGAATCACTTTTCTCTCATGATTGTTTGGTGAACATTGTCATATGCAAGCTAAAGATACTGTAAATGACATACGAGGCATTTGCTTACGGTTGTCTTTGCTCCAGAGCAGAGCTGGGCGTGAGGGTTCGAGAGGCTCCATGGCGCACTGGTAACGCGTTTCGCTCACATCTGGGAATTTAAACGTTCGATTCTCGGTTGAGTAAACGAATTTTTGGGCAATGAGGGAAGGCTTTCTTCATTAAAAAAGTCAAACTTCAATCTCCTCACATCACTCGTGCGTCGATAGTTGAAAGGCATTGATAACCCGACGGAGTACATACGGTATGCTAATTGTATTGGAATTAATAGTTTTTTCTAGACCTTTTTTCTGCCCTTTTTTCAATTTCTTTCCTGTTCAAAATTTGGGCAAAAAGCGTAGAAAATTACGGTGCGAGTTTGTTTAGCCCAATTTTTTTAATACGTTCTCGACTTGCAACTTTTCGATTTCGAATTGATAGCTCGGCAGAGTTGCTCAGTCGTAAGTAAGGGCGGCAACCCACAACTTAACACACTGGCGTATACCTTGGGTACCTTGGAGATGTTTGGGCCCTCAAGCTTGGGCCACACTGGGGTGCCGCCGCTAAATATAGGGCACAAACTGAGAATACAAGGTCTTCTTAAAGGGAATTAAACTTCTTCAAACTTTTGAGTATGCTAAAAAAAATCGTGAAAACAGTTAATAATTGACAAAAAACAATGAAATGAAAACTTCGAAAGTCGCTGCTATAAAATGAAGTGAATTTTGAAAAAGAATTATTATGTCAAAATTTGGGTGTGTCAACATATTCATTTCCGTTCTGGGCATTATTTGGTTCTAGGAATTCTGAACTTTTATGCATTTATTGAATATTTGATTTTTAGATGTGTTCACATTTGTACAATGCAACCATAATTCCAGAACTGAAAATATTCATCGTACTTTTGAGTGATAATAAAGGGAATTAATCTCAGAGTGATCAATTCCAAATGTGGAGTAGTCTGGGGGATTAAAAAAATTCTACGACAGTCAAATCTATGATTTATTTTTTAGATAAATAATGCAGCTCTGAAATAGACCTTGCTTGCAATTCTGGTACGAGTATTAGGACTATTTTTAAAAGAGTTTGAATGCCTTATCTTACGGAGCTGTTCGTTTTCTGCAGCGGTTCATTGCTAGCAAATACGCTCATTAATTTTATTTCTCAATTTATATTGAAAAGTTTTGTAATCCGTTATATATATGAAAAATACGCAGCTATCATACTAAAATATTACATACTTCTTAATCGCAATTTTTCCCCCAGGCACTTCGATCGCCGAGGTCATCTTAGGTGAGTACTGTCCGATAGTAAGCAAGCGCACGCAAAATGAACCGAGAGCTGATCAATTTAGTTTTTTAAAATTTGAATGGCTCGAAGTTATTAGGAGTGTGATTTCCCGACGTTATTTGCAGGCTTCGATCTACTTCTACTCGTATCTAAGGGTTCATTACCTACGAGAGTAACTGGACTTGCGTCTGCAGCCGCAATGTACTCGTATGTGTTGCAGGGTAAAATCCAGAGAAAATATGCGACTGTGGTAGTTTTTGTGAGTTTTTAACAAGTAAATTTTCAATTACTGTTATCCCAGGATGTTTTAAAATATTCCGCTAATATACACTAACATGTTTGACTCGAATTTTAGTCTTAATTTCACGAGAAAATATTGTTACGATAACTTTGAAATTAACGTTCCTTTAACGTACATAGTGAGACAGCAACTCCACAATAAACAGTGCTGAGTTATCTCTGTCAATTGCACCGAGTTAAAACAGAAACGGTCTGAGCGTGTAATGTATGAGGGTAAATCATTTTGCAACTGATTAGAATTTCAATGATAGCACAATTGACGAGTTACGAAAATTTAATTGGCCGTTAAAATGTTTCAAGATTTCTCTTCAAATATTATTGGCGTACGTAATATATTATAACTATTGCTCATAATGAAAGTACAGTGGTATCATTTTTCCTCCTGCATTTCCTTTCTGCTGTTGTTGTGGTGGTATTACGTTAAGACAAAAATAAAGACTGATTTTAGAAGCATAGTTTATCGTGGAAAAATGAACTGTATAAATATTTAAATTAATCGAAATATGAGCCTTGAGCATCTATGCATTTCTGGCATGGATCAAAGAGATTATGTATTGTTCGTAGATAAAATCTTACTGGCTGTAGTGCAACAAAATGATTGAAAGCTATCTCCTCTTCTGGTTTAGATGGCTTAAATCTGACAGTTTTATCAATAAAAAATAAATATGCCAGCGCTTAAAAATGGTAGTCAGTCAGTGAAAGATCACGATAATATGAACAAAGTGGTAGAGTGTCGTATTAAAAGTTGAGTTTCTGCAATGTTTTTCTTACAACACGTCGCCGAGCACGATCGTGGAACAAAATTGAGCCACGCCGACTCATCAACGATGTCGTTCGCAAATGCGCAAGACCGTCGCAATACCGACATCAAGAGTCGGAAACATTTCTCTGACACTTTGACGGGGATTTTGCTCAGGAATTGTTTTTGGTTGTTAATTGTCAAGACTGCATCATCATCCTCTACCCTAATCATCTTCAGAGCTCTCATCACCATTACGGAATTTCTGAAATAATCGTACTGAGGGTCAATTGTGGACCCCTCACCCAATGCTCTGTTATATTGGCAGCGGTTTGGGAAGTTTGAACTCATGCAGGAAAAGTAAGCAAAAGTCTTTTCTATGTTTTTTTACAATTAAAGGTTTACATACCTAAAGAATTTATTCTGTACGAAATAAGATAAAAATTACTATAGAGGTCGCATTAATTATAAGTCACGCCAAAATTCACCAAGCTAAAGTATACTCAGAATACAACGGTAAAATGGTACTTCCAAACACAACATTTAGTTCTACCAATGTTTTTGTTTTAACCTAATAATAGTGTTAGTAGTGCTGGTTGCAGCAATAGTTACAGACGAGAGAGGTCAACTGACACTGGGAGTAGTATCGCAGTACTAGCAGTTCCTTGACTCGTCTTACCTCTCTCACTAACACTCTGACGCCGGCGTTTTATGTCGAACGGCAACCCGAGCAAACATAATCTCCAATTGTATTGCATTTTGTATGCAATCATTCGGAGGAATTAGAAAACGTCCTTTTTCTATTTCAATATGCAGTATAATTCTGTCAACTACAGGGCGTTGGAAAAGAGGTTCACTCCTATCAGAAAGCGGCAAACTAAACACTATTGCGTCTAAGAAATTTAGAGAATTTTTTTTTATGTTAGCTGTTTAATGTTTGAAAGGAGGAAATTTGAAAACAAAATTGCCAACAAATAATTCATTTGAACATTCACTTTCAAGAAATTGTCCAAAGTTTCCGTCACCCACGTCGATGCACTTGCGATATCGTCGGCTTAAGTAGAGCCGTATATTGAGGAAAAGCCTAGCATTTCAGAAACATCGCCAGAAGCCACTACAATTCCAGCCACGAGATCTTCCTCTGATTCTACAGGTGTTGAATAAACAAGGCTTTTCACGCGTCCTAAAAAAAGAAATCAAGTGGAGTCATGTCGAAGAATTTCGGCGGCTCAGCAACAGGGCAATTTCGACTAATCCATTTAAACAATCTAGAACTTACCAGTCGAAACGCTTTCATCAAACATCTCATAACCAAACTTTTTTTCAAAGCTTCATGGAGGCAAAAGTGTTTAGTTTGCCACTTTTGACTGGTGTGAAATTTGCACGCCATGTTGCCCAACACCCTGAACACTAGAAAAATGTTATTAAATTCCCAATCAAAATCTTCATGATGTAATTGTTCAACAGTAGTGAATTAATTTTTTGAACTATATGTTTTTCCTGGCGTAATTGCTGAGATATATCAAATTATATGAACGATCACAGATGTTCCATTTGCAACATTGTTAATTCCGTGCGTTGCAACTGTTGTTAAAAGTTTCTGACTGGGTTTCTTCAATTCCCTGTCACAGAGTATCGGGTTAGAGGAAAAGTAAAGTCCGATTTTTAGCAAAAGTTTTCCAGAGAACATTGATTAAATTTGTATCTCTTTTCAAAGTTTCGAGATGCCTCTGAGACCTTTTCCTTTCATTTAGCTAAGCTTTATTGGTAATTTTCATGAACATTTGTACTTATGTTCCTTCCATGATCACAGTAGAAGTGTTTCACCTAATGAGTTTCATTGACGTATCAATGCAAATACTGTAGCAAACCTTATATCTAGCTTTTATAGAGATAATGCTGTGAATAACAAAATTGCATGGGATATTCTTGCTTGCGAAGTGGGAATTTCCGATTGAAAGACATGCCAAAAAAAGATCGTCCAAAATATTTTGATACCGATGTGTTGGGACTCTTTATTCCAGAAGGTCCGCCATTACCTTTAAGAATTTTGCCGGACAATTGAACGTAGCCCATACAACGTGCTACGCCAACTGAAAAGATCGGAAAGGTTTCAATAGTTGGAAAGTGGGCATTACATGAGCTGCCTCCACAGAATGAGTAATACCATGTTTAAAATTTACGAACCGAATTTTCCGACTACTTCCTCTTTCACACCAATTAATCATTGTGGCGTGCCCTTGCACCACTCACGGCATTGCCGAATATTATACATCTTCCTTATTCTTAGCCATCTAGCCACCAATGATTGCACTGTGTTGAGCTCTCATGAAATTTGAACGTATATATCTGGCCATGAGAATGCTATTAGTTTTTATATGACATTTCTAAAAAATTAGAATATTTTCAATAATATACTTGTAGTAGAAACGATGAACATTCGTCGTAATTTTCTCTATCCAGATCTGTCCAAGCTAGTCTTATGCTTAATCAGAAATCAGAAAATATTTAAATTTTCTTTTAGCAATACATTTGCCAAACTCCTTTTTTATTTCCAATTTTTTATTATAAAAATATACTACGCTTAGAGAGGAGTCTTGAGCTAGGATTTTCATTTCTTAATATGTTCATGGGTCATCATGAGACGTGGCTTGACCATTGCCCAGCAACTTCAAGCCTCTTCTTTAAAGGATAAACGCCACGTGAGAGATAACTTCGTTCGTTTTAAGCATAGATCTCTCACTACTTCACTCTGGTATTATTTGAATTGGAGACACCGAAATGCTACATTTACATTAAACGGTGCATAGAATGATGGCCTAGATTTCCTGACCGCAAAAGTGTACCTGTCTGACGACGATATTCAAACATCCCACAATGGAAAATTCACTTTTTCTAAATTAGACCTTTTATACATAGCTACTTTAGTTACGTTAGCTTCTCTCGAGAACAATTTACATTGAAATAGTGTTTTAATTCTACTCTACCGGGCTTATGAAGTAGGTACTGACTCTCTTGATCTTCATGAAAAACTTAATTTACTGTTGTCGTGTTTTGTCCCCGATGGGTCCCCGAGAAATTTTGCATCACGCATTATTAAAGAGTTCCAATGGACATGCATATTCTTAGACGCCTAGAATTGCGATCGAATTTCTAATTTTCACTGCTGTGTTATACCCCTGTATGAACTTCTTTCCGAGAAACTGAAGTAAGGGTCTCAAAAATTTCTACCGACATATTCCACAGAATTTTCCGTTCTTTTCATATTCGTCAACAAGCGAACAATATGATTATTTTTCTGGTTCAGAGATGTTCTGTTGACCGGTATGAGGTCTTCCCTTGTGTATAATTTTAGTTGTGCGCATTGCGCATCACAGTGCGTGAGTTTAACTCACCGAGCGCTTTATGTGAGGGTTGCAGAGGATGCTAAACGCAGCCAACGAACGAATCTGTTCCTTGGGTTATAGATAACTCTTCGATTGACTTCAGCCTCCACCTGATGAAATCCATGTGCATCCCCAAACTAAAGCCTTCCTTCAACAAAATGTAAAAAAGTTACCCTCTCAAAATAGTATGTCAATAATTCCTGTAGACCTGTGAAAGAAGAAATGTTTATGAACTGTCATTAGTTTAGTGATTAACTAGTAATAAAGTGTCACCTTTTTTCTTTCCTTCAATATGTTTGCTGAAGATGAGCTAAGGCTCGAACGTTTAAATGAAATATTTTTAAGAATTGTTTTCTCTGTTCCCTTCATTACAAGCATGTTCTTGTTGTGAATCAATGCTTGCAAAATCTCTTCTACGGTTTGGTCAACAAATGTTGTTTCATCCTCGCAATGCTATTCATCCTCGCAATGCTATTGGCTCCAGGAATACATCAAAAGGTTGACTATAAAACCTTTCTTACAACACGTGGCCGCGAATGAACTTGGAGCAAAATTGCGCCGCTCCGACTCACCAATGATATCGTTAGCAAATGCATAAAACCGTCTCAGAATCGACTAAAAGAGTCCGAAACATTTTTTTGAAACTTTGACGGGGATTTTGCTCAGCAAATGTTTTCGGTTCTTCAATCTTTGTCCCAAGTTGACATTAAAAGATGAGACTGAAACGGTGTGGCTTTCAGATTTTATTTCTGGACCTAAAGAATTTTACAAGCCTGATGTTTATTAGCTAGTTGACAGATGGAAAAAAGTCCTTGTAAACAATATGTTTATCGATATTTTTTCAAGAATGATTGGTTTCATTCATTTTAACTTATACCTCAAAATCAGATATTACTTTGGTACCAACATTGATTGAGAAAGGTGCCAGTCATTGAGCACTAAAGAACAGTTGCTATGCCTTCAAACAGATAAACTTGAATTGTGGCACAGCATGTTCTTTAGTTACAAGGTTAACCCAAAGTCTATGTGTATTGCTATGTGGAGTTGATTAATCACCTACTTAGTAGAAAAATAAGTAAAGATTCACAAAACACAAATTAAGCAATAAACTCTGCAGAATTAGAAGCTCATATCGTCACATATCCATGAGTTGGGCTCACTGTGTCATGGGTTCAAGTTGCGTATGTAAGGCATCGCACTTTTTGTTTCAGGACTTGAAGCTTACAGCTCTTGTTTTGCTACAAAAAGAGCTTACATATAGGGAGACCCGAGCAAGACTACGGGATTCTAGGGAAGGGAACTGCTCTAGCCGAGTAGTAGGGCTGGCGAGCTGGGCAAACTAATCTCAAAGAAGTAGCTTGCTTATGGGCTGAGTCGAGCAACTTTACTTGAAAAGTTGAAGTTAACTTTTGATGGCAGTCCGGCCAGATTATGCGCTGCTACACAGCCTTCCGTGGTCAACGTCATTACAATCAGATCGCAATTCGGGTTGACATCTCTTCTTTAAATTTAAAGTAAACAATCAGATACGAAGAAATAATAATTAGCGTTAGACAACATCAAGTTTTTGTTATGAAGTCTTGTTTTCAGTCTGAATTCGTTCATCCCAAACCACCGTATAAAATTTGAATAGCTTTAAATTTTATACGCACTTTTCAGTTCCCCAATGGACAAACGAATATTTCTTGCGAGTCGTATACTTCGAGTGAGTGTGGGGGCGCTGACTCACCTAACGACCAGGTGCTCCTGGTCTCGGGTCCCGCGTAGGTGCCCTGCACCCACTCCTCCTCTCTGGTGATTATAGACTCGCTGTGTTGTCCCCTCTTCCTGATGGTCTTATTAATGGCAACTCTGCACGACATCCTGTACGTGCTTTTAAATCTCACTAGCAACAAACGAACTGTTTATGTATATGTATGTGGACGTACGAGTATGTGGGAGCGTCTAACTTTAAATTTATCCTTCTTTGACGGTGATCCGTATCATAAATTTGATATTTTGTTATCACTGTAATGCGTTCAATTACTTAATGCTTAAAATATTGATTTGATGGTTAGAAATTTTTCTTATACCACGAAAACAACTTCTAGTCCTAGCAATAGCTGAAGTTAAATTGTAACCAGAAGAAAATGTTCGAAATTATCTCGTAATTCCCGATAAAATTCAAATTTTTAATGATTGTTGAAGGAGTAGAAATGTACTTTATGATTAAATGTTCTCAAATCTATTCCAATTTAAGAGCGAAATTAATTCACGTTTCCTGGATTAGGTCATGAACAAAGAACACAATTCATACGTAGAATATAAAGATGAAAAACATGAAAACGGAAGGATAGTGTAACATATAAATCAGTGTAGAAAAACAAAATAATTTGTATGGTTCAAATTACGGCCATGAATGGGGTATCATAATGTCATCGGGTTAGAGATTGCTTTTCACTAATCTTTTTTCTTCGTTCTTATCTCCAGGATCCGATGAGAATAACGTATTTACTGGCTAATAGTTAAACTATGCCTATGAAGCATCGCCAGTCCCTTTGTATCGAATGCCTTTGCTTTTGCTGACCCCATCACCAGTAAGGGCAAAATATTCTCAAATCTATTCTCTAAGGCCTGCTATATGATTCGCTTTCACGCAAATTAAAATTGATCGTTGTCATTTACGTTCATGTGTGTGAAGTTAATATTAGATAGTGTTTTTTTTATCTTTTTGGGAACAATTATTAACGTGAAGCACGTTAACAAGTTAATGGACTATAATGAACACACGAACGACTCTTTTTTAAAAGCATGGGAATTCAGAAATTGCCCAACCTTTATCAATTTTCGCTGGGAAACTTTATGTTCAGAACCATTAAAACAAGCGGTGACCCAAATCTCCATGAAGAAATTACTGCTCAGTTACGACCCCAAGTTCATGTCACTAGAAATGGTAATAAATTAGTACTTCTTTATCACTCACGCGCCAAATCCCACCATTGCATTCTCTTTACAGGCACTAAATTTCGGAATTTCGTTCATCCAGACATACAACAAAATACCTCATTTAAATAATTTAAGATTAATCTTGAAGCCTACTTTCTCTTGCTGCATTGAAAGAATATGCGTAAATCTGTGTACATAGGACATACGAGGATACATGTTCAAATATGTTGTGTGTATGTAGTCCTTTGCTCAA
>VOMN01112889.1:0-54390 GCA_014899125.1 Orchestia grillus | reverse complement strand
TTGTTAACAGAAGCAATCCGGTCAGGTGAGGTTCTCGTTGTAGCATGTCATTAAAATGTTCTCATTGAAAACAAACTTTCGTGCCCGTTTACTGAGCAGAATCTTTCGCGTGCTGCTGATAGGTTGTTTTACGCCTTAGAATTTTCCTGAGAATGCACGTGTAAGTTTTTCCCAAAACCGCGTGCTTGCGTCTCATTTCTTTATTCATACTGCGATCTCGCAAATTTATGTGCGCTTGTTATCGGAAAGATGCATCATCCCCAAATATGGCATGAAAAGTAGATCCCGCCACCCACGATTCGAGGTTTATGTTAAATTTTTTTCATACATCCGCAAAGAAGAAAAATATGCATTTCTTAAAAAAGCGAAGAAGGCACACCGAAAAGGGTCGTTCTTTAGCGTACCTCTAAGGTTCAACACTGTTCGCGGAATACGTTGAGAAAATTCCTGAGCCTCTTTAGGGAGACAGACAAGCGTTTCATTTATCATCAGCATACTCATGGGAGTTGGCGTTCTTTTGGACTACTTGAGTTTTAAAATAGTTAACATTTACCGTATGAGTCTGCCCAGGGTTTCAGTTTTTAGGCCGAGGTTTCATTTCCTCTTTTTTGTTTTTAGGTGCGAGTCTCATGGTAGTGTACTGCAGGCGTGTCTTCATAGTTGGTGCTGCTGTCAGCTTCTCACTTCTCCTTTTCTCATCATTTATATCCATATTTCATTACATTGTGTATTTTGCATGTGGCTGAAGATACATTATTTATAAATTATTCTCCGATATCCTTATCACGGTAAATTAATTGGGGAAGCTATTTTCCTGAAAAGGTTGCCGTTACCAAAATATCGTATTTCTATCAGCTCTTCTTTTGGTGGCCAAGTTTAAGGCATCGATTTTCGAAGATCTAGCGATGCTTGTTCTTCTCGTGTCGCGTACGGCCGAGCGATTTATCGGCCGTTGCTTTGCTCTGCCGTTTACTTGGAAATCTTTTAGTTGTGTTATTTAGTACCGAGTCGAGTGAATCCATCCTTATCAAAGCAGTCTCGAAAGTTGCATATTCCGTCATTACTCATTCTTTCCCATGTTTTTATTGCAGCGAAGATACTCTCTATTCCATAACTTTTCAACAACACGTAGTTGAGGCAAGCTTGAATTTCTTATATCTACTTGAATATCAAGTCTTGTTCTCTCTCCGAAATTGATTAAGTTTAGTTTTAATATTTTCTTGATAAATATCATTTTAGTTGTTTACTAATATACTTTTAATAAGGTTCTTCGATTCTACTCCTCCATATTCATCCGCGCTAGAGGTCTGTGACTTATCAATTCTGTGACTTCTTAGAATCGAAGCTCTCTTCACTAGTAGGTGGTTTCTGCTGACTGCTCGTTGAGTATCTTTCTCGCTCTCATAGTTTTTATTTTACGATATTTTGCTTTGTCAGCTCTCCAGTTCCTCCTAACGTAAGGATTGCAGAGATGATGATAATTTTTTTCTGTTTTTTTTTTCATTTCGTACAATGTTTTTTTTACTTAAGTTCTCATATTCATTGCCTTCTCGCTATTGTTTGCCTCTGCAAAAAAATATCCATGAGCTGATGATGCTACTGTTTATTCTCATTAATTTTGACTCATGATTGTGTCGAGTGTTGGCATTTTGTTTCTATTATTCGCTGTACATCCCCGCAGTATGAAAGTTCGTACTATCATTTCAAATGTTTTGTCATCGTATTTTCACTAAGCTATTTCTACTTAGCCAAGTTATAGTGGTGGTTTTCGTTGATGTTCCTGAGTTGGTTCACTCAAGTCATAAACATGTCACAGGACCGGGAGGGAGGGACCCGCATGCAGCACTGGCACGGCGAGTGCATCCATTTGCTAGTTTTTTGCCTATTGTTAGTGACCGCTGGCAGCAGAGTGTTTTAAGGCTGTAATGTGACCATTTCGTTTAGATTGGTGTTATAGGGTCCCGGGCGTCAAGGAACATGCCAGTGCTGCTGTGTGAGCTGCGGTAAGTTTTTGACGTCCTCGATAAATATCGAACAGCTCACTGAACGCTCGTACTCCCTCGAAGTTTCATGTCATTCATGATGCCCGAAAACAAGTTTCAGTATTTAGTTTCCCTCTTGACGCATTTGGATTGTACGTCAGCGGCATGAGTAAGAATTCGCCATGCTCAGGAACTGACTTGGACTTCACTGATTCTCAAGTGACCGCCGAAGTTGGACCCGCAGATGCCGAGGTCCACCGAGGGCATTTGTAAGGAATGACTCCTTGCCACATTCAGCAATACACATTTTACGAGTGTTAACCTTTAGGTGCGAGGTGGATGAATTTCTGACTGTGGGATGAGGGGGATTAGCTTCTCAAGATTCGTTCCCTTAAAATTTCAACAATTATCATGTGTAATTTCGTTTGGCCTGTGAAGGGCTACGAATTCATGGGCCTGTATTATTTTTTCGGATATTTTTAGCTGAGTCAAGTGTGAACAGTTGTCGTATTGCGGACAGTCTTACTTATAGTTTTCATAGTTCCAGAAAAGTACAATGAAACTTTGACCATTTTTTGTACATTTTAAAGCGAGTCGGTAAGGAACCTATTCTCTGTTAACAAGTTCTTCTCAACAAAATATGGGGAGAAAATTTTCGCCCCCCAGTGTAGGGCGAGTTCGGGAAATGGAATTTTCGCTCACAATCTGGCATGAGGTAAAATAGGAGACAAATGATTAATTACCAATGTCCCTGGTCTGTTCGTGTGACAAACGTGGAGAGAACCCTGGTCCCGCGGCCGCCCGTCTGCCCGCGGCCGCCCGCCAGCCGCGGCCCGAGGTTGTCTTGTCGATCAGTTGAGTGCCGTTGGTCGCGAGTGAGGGGGAGACTGAGGGCGCTCTCGTGCACTGTGGATCCTTGTGCCGTAGCACCCCTCTTGGGCGTGGATCTTTGTGTTCTTTATCTCCTGTAATAAGAGAACCATTTCATACCTTTGAAGTGTCGCTCTTGTTTTGCGTTGTGTCAGGTAGAAAGAGAGTTCTTGTTCGTCAGCGCCCTTGAACAGTTCAGAGTGAGCAAAAGGATTTTATTCGTGGCCAGATGTGATGAAGCAATGCTAGAACACATGGTCTGTTGATTTGTGACCTTACAGGAGGATATTCCTGATTTTACTGCTGAACTCATTCATTGGGTTGGAGATTATTTTTAGATTTAGTAGTATAAACAGGATTTCTTTGTCAACAATTAGTGATGGTACAAATCATCTTAGCCTTTTCTAATGTTAAATCCCAGCTGTCCCAAAGGTAAAAATCGATGTAAATATGAGCACTTCAACGTATATGTATTTCGGAGTGCTTATATCGGTTGATCATAACCTACCAACGCAACGAAGCACAGTTGACAAAATCTGTTGGTGTTGCGCAATCCTCTTTCACTGGTGGAACGGCGGCGTCTTGGGCCGCATGACATTGTGTTGGATTGTGAAGCTTGTGTTATGTACTGATGCAGAGCAAGGGAAGAGAGGAACCGCTGTGCAGCCTCACTCAGAGAGTAGCTGCTAGCTACTCTTTTCTTGCCCCGACCGTCTGCAAATCTGCTCTGTAGCTCCGCTGGTGCGCCGATCAATGTCGGGCTATGCTGGACGGCCTGTAATGCACCCGTATGTCAACTCTGCATTACATGGAAGTGCTGCTATTTATTTCTCTCGTGCCCCATTGTTCAAATTGCCGCTTCACTACTAGCTATCTTTTAGCGACTAGCTGCTGAGAGCTTAGCGCGATATGGGTACGCGGCAATGTCCTCATTGATATCAAGGAAATCGATTCAATTCGGCCTTCGATAGTGTCCTAGATAATTCGCGAGTGATGTAGAAACGGTTAATATTTTCTATTTATCTTATTATGTGACATCAGTCTTTGAGTCAGAACTGCACTTTGAGTGTGTTTCAAAACCTATCTCATTTTTTCTCTGCGTATGATTTTACTGCTATTTTCACCATGATCTTTGTTTCTCTGTTAAGCTAAACTAGTCCCGTATTGACCCTACTCTTTGGTGGAGCTTGGCTTTCAAGCGCTTGCTTTAAAGTTTGGCTAGCGCAAGTGGTTTAGTGTGCATACACTTGCATAAACCTTCGTTCCCCTTCCTTTGAAGCGTTAGGCCATGTTGTGGGCCCCGAACCATTACAGAAGTGCAGGGAGCTGGGAGCTGTTTACTGAAACAACGCTCTGAAGTTCAACACAGGAGAACGTGTGCACCACGCCTCACAAGTTAAAGGCTTTATTAATTCAAGTTAATGATTACTCAGTTCAAGTGAATTCATTGCTAAACGAGCATTTCCCTGTAGAATATCTTGGCCACTGCTATTACGTCTTAATATTTATAGTGTCTGATTGCTCTATGGCGAATATTTCTAATAGTGAGTATCAAGTTTAATTTGGGCTTTTCTTTATGAATGGCATTTATCAACCATTGTGTTCTACAGTAAGAAACTCATCACTTTTCATATTCTAAAGTATCATGGACCCATGGCCGTTTCCTGCATACGTTGCAGGCACACGTCAACGGGGCTCGGTGTCTTTGTTCTGTGAGGTATCGATATCGGCCTTCCATTATGGGATTAGTTGCTTACCGATAGTTCAGAAGAGCCAGATAAGATAAGCAACTGGTTTTCCATATATGCGACTACCTTCCGCCCTGAGGTCACACGGTCTCTCAGAGCGACGCAGTAAGCAAGCATTTTATAGCGTGAAACGTATCTTTTCTTAAACATAAAACTAATCTATTTTATAGCGATAGTATACATGTTAGCAAAGGTTAATACTACGGTGGAGTCTTCATTTTTTGCAGGTTCAAGTGGTTACAGTATTGCAGATAAATGCTGGAGTTTCGTGAAGACATCTCTCATACTTTTGACTGTATGAGCCATGTTACAATATCTTTGGCCAGTACTATCGCTGTGTTCCCTCCATGTGTCTTCTCTCGCCGTGTTTTATCGGTGCCCCTGTGAGGTTTAGCGTGTACTGAACACGTCACGGGTATGAGCCCAAGTGGCGGGACGTACATACTTTTTTTGCTCAAACTAGTGTATAGTGAAACTGCTCTATTGCTGTGATGTTCCTGTTTCTTATGTTGACAATGAAGAAGTAGCGGTCAGTTCGTCAGCTGTTCGTGTTATGGCCTAGCGCCACTGACTTTGTTCATAGTTTAAGATAGATGAATTCTGGTGGTTTTAATGTGTAGGCGCAGAGTGTGGAGTGCCCTCTAGTGGTAGAAAATGGTGAATGTTCGCTGCACGGCTTGCCAGGCTAAATATCGCGTATTGTCTGCCAAAAGCCTCAACTTGTTACTGGACTGCGATGCTCCGAGACCTCAGCCCAAGTTCCCATACAAGCCTCCTAAAAGAAGAAAAGCCAGGTCCTATAACAGGGTGAGTTCGCAAGAGTATTCATCTCTCAGAGGATTGCGTTTTTCTTTGAGGTTATTGTTTTACCGTGTCAGATGATAATTTTTCTCTTGTAGCTATACTAGTGCATTATTTCTGAACTTTATTTGTGAACTCAGGTATGGCTCGCAGAATTTTTTTTACATGAAAATCTATTACTAGAATTGTTTTTTTTTTAACTTTGTAGAGTTCTTTTAATATAATAAGTTGTAAGATCATCGAGTAGTCATTTATGATTCTAATTTTGTAACTCATGCCATAATCTTTCTCTTTCATTTTCTTCCATTCACACGTTCATTTATAAGTTTCCGATTCATAAACATATCGCATTTGTATTGTTTTTGTTTCTTTCAACTCTGCATTCGTAGCTATAGGAAGAACCTGCACTGTCCATTCTGCCCTCTAGGCGTTTAAACTTATGTATCGGACGTCCCTCCAAATTACTTATTGAGTAAATATTATAAGTAGGAGAGGGTGGTCCAATGGACTTCATTTTCAAGTAAATCTCCATGAAATTTAACTCAGTTCAGTGTTCGAGTGTGATAGCGTTTTTGAAGAACCACAATAGCACAGGGAAGAAAATTTCTGGAATTTATTGAACGAAGTAGCCCCTCGCTCGTGCCTGGGTATAAGTACATTGGAAAGCCCTATGTATTTATTGAAGTGTTAGTTCAGATGGATCGTTATTAGAGCAGGTGTGACAGCGTAGTTACGTATTTGATACTGGGTGCTAGCTAGTTATACTTTTATTTCTTGTGGCAGTGTATGCGGCTTCACATATTCCCTTAGGTTCTATAGCTTGAACTAGAAAAAAAAATTGTGAATTCTAATCTCCAAAGTGTGTACATATATTAAAATGAATTAAAAATTACTTCTGTTTTGGGATATGAACATTTTTTTTGGAAGCACCCTTCCTTCTAAGCTGTGTTTTTTTAAATGCTTATTGGGATTCATCACCAATAACGGGGAATAATCATAAAATCGACAGTTTTATTTTATGTAAGTTTACAATACCGTAGGGGCATAATTAAACAGACAACAAGCTCCTTCAGTGTGGGTACTGTCTATGGTAGTAAGCGTTTGCTGTTTTTATGCAGTCCAGAATGGTATGCGTGACAGTTAGTGTTCCGGTGGTCTTCATTTTGATAAATTATTTACTTATTTTTTACCCAACTGATTAGTGACCTTCTAATGCGTATCCCGAGGCTTCATGCGCTGCTGCATGCTTCTGAATTTGCCGTTTGTTACTGTTCCATGCGTCAGGCTTCTGTAGTAGGTATATCCACCCAAAACCAAAAACTCACACTGACGCTGGTGCTCCTTCCTTTCTGTCAAGTTGCTTTCGGCTCTGGGCTTGTTACGTGAACGTAAGCTTCACAGGTTCAAATGTTTCATTGAATTAGCTAATTAATTATTCATCACGTCCCATTCACATTTCCTGTGCCGCCTGTGCGCCAAATTTGGATTCAAGTTGTGATGAATTGTTGGGCTTCTCGCGTTCCTTCACAAGTTTCTCTTTTGATTCTGGGTACTGTTTTTTGGGGTGTATTTGTATCAGTCATGTTTTGGAATAGGTAAAGAAGGGCCTGAATATTCATGTTAATTGTTCTTTGATGAATTTTTAGGCTCGCTAAGTCTCAGCGCAAAGATTTCAGAATTTCATTTTTCGATATCGATATTACACGAGTAAGAATTTCATCGTTTCAGGATCTCGAATTTACAGCAGCAACATGTTGCTGACTGAAGTTTTAATCTTTCTTAAACTTGAGGTACGCTCTCTTTTTTTAAGCCTACGGTATAACATTTGTTCATTTTGCGTGCATTCATACAAAGCTTTAAAACAATCAGTCGAATACCAGAGGTACTGCCAATCTGTGAGGGGAAAGTATTGGACATCTAGCGAGATGTTTTTCAGTTTAAGCAGTCTGGTCTTGTTTGATTGAGTTTCAGTGAAGCGTATTATTTCTTCATTCATTTTATTGCCAACGTACATACTTACTTGAAGCGAATTCTATTTGTTTTCACTTTGAGCTCCTGTTGTCCGTGAAACTATATTTACTTAAGCGAGGCATCCTTAACACGCTGTTTTCTCGATTATTACTATTTACGCCCGATTGAAACCGTGGCCAGAGAATTTTGAGACTTGAATTGACTCCTGCTCGTTATTCTAGTGCTGACGGATTTGTGATTGGTGAAATGTAATGCCATACATCGAAACTCTCGACATGGTGGCCGAAGTCATTCGGTATTTCATTTCCTTCGTCTCGCAACTCCTGTCTAGCTTGCTTTGCCAAATTTCCCTTATGACCTTAATTCGATGACTTGCTCTACAATTCATTATGCAAAAAAATACGGTTGTATTCTAATTCTAATTTTGTAAGATCTTGAAAATGTGCTTAAAAGTGTGCATCACAAATACATCTGTTATCAATGATGTTAATGCTGCATGTATTCGATGAATATTTGTAAATTGTAAAATTGCAGCATTCACGAATATTATGAAAGGGAATCGAACTATCGCCATTGTTTTACTCAAGAATAAAGTTCTTGTATAATGCTTCTTTTTTACGATAGATTTTTTTAATCTAACGTAGTCCCCCTCGTGCTGAACAATAAATCCTGTTAAATTTCGTTACACGGCTGATACGCTTTAGTAAGCTTCTAGAAAAGTTGGGATTGTTCTCAGTTTATATTTAGTGCCCGCTACGCTGCGGCAGAGCCTAAGTTTAGGTGATGTATGAGGCACTCGTATCCCCTTGTTGCGCTGGTATTTGCTCGTAGCGTGTGGCCGGTCGCCTAATGGGTCGACCAACAAACACACCGTATTCGTACCGCGCTTGACGCTCATTGACACTCAATGGATCCTCTGTTCTCCTGGTTATTCCGTCGTCATCGACGACAACACACTTGGGCAATTTGTTTTAGACGGGCTCCCAGTTTGTATTTATGCAGTCGTCGTTGCTTTACATTGGAGAATGATGCATTGTCAAACGTAAACGCAGTTTGCTTCAGTTCCCTGGGTTTATTTAATGTAATAGTTAATTTTTTTTTACATTGAACTATTGCTTCGTCGTTGTCTGGCATTTATATACTGAGGTGCAGTGAGCTGTACGAGTGAATATTTTTCAAGTTGTCCCTCACTCAGGAGGGGTGATAACTTCCTTTTTGTCAAATTGCCTGCGTCTTGCTACAACTGTTCTTATTTATGGGCTTCATAGATGCAGTTTCGTTCAGATATCCTGAAAGCCTTGTGACGTTGGTAATTCGGTCTCTCATTATCAAAATTGCGGAAGTTGTCGGTCTTATAAATTAGCGTGAGCAAGCCTCATGTTCGGGAGCGTTGATTTATGACTGACTTCAGGCTGCAAGATGAGTCTAGTTTTAAATTGTGGACTTTTCACCTCTACATCCTTAGAAGTTTTTGTTAGTCCTCTTTCCTTTTGTTTTGCGTTTTAGTTTTTATAGGTAAAGAATCCTTTTATTTTTAGCTGGTATTGAAGCGAATATTCTCTCTTGCATTTTAAGCGTATCGAGTTTTTCCATGTTTCATGAGGCATACCCGCCAATTTCCTACTATTCATTGACTGGTACTCATTCGCTCACTGAGAACCATCACGAACATTGTTCATGCCCTTTTTCAACCTCTTAGTTGCTATCCCGCACACCTCATAGTTGAATGGAACGTAAGTAACTGTGCGCATAGTCCTTATTTTTTTTGTTGAACAATCAACCTGTGGGGATCTGCTTTCCATCGGGCAAATTTATGGATTGTGACACAACGGTATAGTAATTCGTAATTATTCCGTGCAATAATAAATCGATGAGAAACTAATTTCTTGGTTACCTTGCATTTAATTGTATAAATTGTTTTGATTAACAAAGTTACAGCCAAAATTGCGTAACATACATAAATAAATTTTTCTAGAAGTCCGCTCAGGTAGTAGGTGTACCAGACGTTGAGTGTACGCAAGATTCCTTAAAAAAATAATATTATGGGTCTAAGGGTCTTGTGACATGGCCGACCTCCCAATTCAGTTGTTTTGATTAACGTTTTGTGTCATTTTTACTTCATGATAGATTTGAGAGCAAAGAGGATATTTCTTTCGAGTGTTGTGGGCGTGCTTAGCCCACAGCTCTGCTCGGTAGTACGTGCATTTACCATAATATATTTGCGTGGGCCTGAAATGAGATTCAATTTTTTAGTGTGCCGTTCAATTTGCTCCGTTGTAATTTTATAGCTAGATCATTTTTCTATTTGTTTCACGAATTGCACCCTTGACAGAACATGTGTTCACAGAAATACTTTCATTCTGAATTGAGATCTGTATCTTTTTTTACTTACTAACAGAAAGTTAAAATGATGAATAAAGTCAGTATTAAGTGGGATTATATTTGTCAGGATAAAAATGTTCCTAATTTCTACATGATATTTTACGTATCACAATGATATTATTTAAATATTGCTTTGTTGAAAGTAATTCAAATTTCGTTAGTAAGGAAAGGAAACGAGGAATTTGAGGAAATTCATCGACTGATGGCTTTCACTTGATTCATCTCTACGTTCAGTACGCAGCATCAATTGTTCGTAGATGCAAAACTTTTCTTCTATGGACGTTCTAATTCACAAATCTAAGAGTTTAAGAATAATCAGATGATGGAGTACACACTTGTACATGAAACTTGAATGAAAACTAGGTATCTATTATTCAGTTCATTGCCTAAAGTTTTCCCAGCATTGAAGTGGCACCATAATAACTTGTACTGGCAGTGGCGCCATCATACTCGGATGTATGTCACTCCTTGGAGCTCAACTGTAGCTGGGATCATAGCTCATCTATAAAAATTTAAAAAGTTCTTGTAGGAATCCATTGTTGATGAAAGGCCAAATGCCAGTCCTTGCTGGTTCTGGAATCTTTCTGTGGTCGTGTTATCATAATGACTGGAATCATCGTCGACATGTTTACGAACCTCTCGTCCTCCTTTCCTGCCAATGGCACACATATGTGCCTGTACCTCACTATTATTTTTTCTCTATTCTAAGTATTTAGCTGAAGTTTTGTTGTAAATGTGTGATTCGTTTCCGTGAAAATCATATCGTGCATGGGAGATTTCCCCTTTGAAAATTGTAATAATATTCAATGTATACCTAGCACTAGCTCTTTTATAATTCCACCTAACATAATCATCGTACTACATAAGGGTTGAAAATTGTGGCTCCTATCGCACCAGTTAAAGCTCATCGCTGCTGCGTACCATCCCGTATCATAGAGCGGTTTTTCCCTTTATCAGAAGTTGAAATTTCTATAAAATAAAAATTATTCGCCTAGCACTATGTACAGTGATAATTACATCCTTTTAATTCACAATCAAATTGTACTATCGGTGTCTTCTTCAGTGTTGGGGACTTTAATTAGACTCAACTTGGTTCTGCCAATGGCAACGCTTGTCTTCTGCTGTACAACGGACTTGCACCCATACACCAGTGGTTTAGTTTTCCCTGTCATTTGTGTATGTCTCATTTGCGTGGGCTCCATGGCGTACTGTTAGCGTGATGGCCTCGCAGCCGAGAGGACCAGGGTTCGAATCTCGGCTCAGGCGAGATATTTCACGTAACCAGAGAGTACTTCCCTTGCAAGAGGAGGTTAAAATCACACATTCCTCACATCCCTCACCACGCCAGTAGTTGCAAGGCATTGGAAACCCAACGGTAAACATGTTGGAATTAATAAAGGTTCTCTCACGTCACTCAGTATTCTTGCTGCTGTTTGTGCCCCGAGAGCTCTGCGTAGTAGCCAGCCACGTGGCGGCAGCGTTCCTAATGAGAGTTTCTCGTCGACCATTGCTATCAGCTCCTCCGCTGCACTAATTATTCGCACTTTTGCTGGCTTCACGCTAACCAAAACCCAGAGTGTACATCCTTCGTGCTAATGGAAGCCGCTCGCGTCTTGTCTCAAGCCCTATCTTCGAGCACTACTATGGATTGCATTTTTCTTTTTGTGGAGGTAATTCTCCGCACATTTTGTGAAGGAATTTACCGAGCTTTGTACCCACGTGAAGGAATGTGACTTTCAGTGACGCAGTTGAATTATATTAGTGGCATCGATCAATGGTTGTAATGGTGATTATATCTCTTGGCCCGTTTGTAACAGTATATCCTCGTACCCTCATATCGAATCATAACTTTCAAGTATGACTTTGACGACCGAGATGGGCATCGTCCCGTAAATCACCTCCTACGAGCCACGCTCCATAACCTCATGGGTCACGTGAGAGTAGTTTCTTGCATTAGTAATGGCTTCTCGCGCTTTGTGACGTTCGAGTATGAGAAATTGCGCTCTCTTACCGCTCGTAATTTGTCAAGTTTTGAAAGCTGATGGTTCGCCTTGATAGTCACGGTGTATGAGGTCCCTACTGTAAACCGAACAAGTGTTTCCATACGTTGTTTTTATAGCGTCGCGTAGCGTGTTGCGTCTCGGGCGTGTTAGCAGGTGTCTCTGCCCCTCGCTTGGCCATGTAGCAACTCCGATGGCTGACCTCAATGCCTCTGTATTCCAAAGTTGGTTGTAATGTCAGAATAACTTCTGCGCGTATTTTTTGTATTCTTATCCGTTTCAGTACTGCCAGTTCTCATTTGTGTATGTTTGAAAAAAAAATCATTTCACTCAAACCAATTGTGCACCGATGTTAACGTGCTACGTGCGCTTTGCTTGTTTCCGGCTTGTGAAAAGTACTTAGTAGAATGTAGTCACTCGCAGTTAGCACAAGTAACGGATGTGAAGTGCTTTAATACAGCTGAGGAGTTGAGTGCATTGTATGGGTGTAACAAGTTAAGAGTTCGCTCGCTTCTGCCTTATATGGACTGGACGGCGCTGGCTAAGCGTGCGGCCGTGGCAGCAGCCTGATGCGGACCGAGCAACTCCTACTGCTCCATTGCTCACGGCGCCTGACGTCATCACTCCGCAGTTATAGTCTTGACGACTCCCTTTTATTGTTTCATCCACACAACAGAATGGTTAATTTCTTGGGGGAAGCTCTGTTATATCACCGACGTGGACAGTTCAGAATTAATTGTAGGCTTCGAAGCGTGTGTATTAGAGAGGATCGTACTCGTATTATCGTAATTGTGCTACCTGAACGTACAGCGAGGTGATCATGCGGCAAAAAACTTCTCAGTGTGTATGAATTCAGTGTTGATTTGAATTTTAAATACTAGTGGGGAAATGCATATTTCTGAGTAAGATCATATATTTCTTACAGGTATCAGAATCTTATAGGTGCATGCAACCTCGTATTCACACCTGAACAAATCTAGTATCGAGTGTATAAACAAGACAATAAATATTGCTTAGGGTTTCAGGACGTATCCTCGTGCATATAATTTTAAACTGGACAGGCGAATGTCATCTAATCAGTGGGGAATGGCTTCTGCGATGATCTTGGGAGATAACGAAGGCGTGGGACGGCGTTATTTGTGGTCACTCTTGTTGCCTGCGGGGATGCGTGCGGTTGTCTAGTTCTGCGATTAGTTCAAGGTCGGTGCGTCGGTCTCGCAGCGTCTGCTGCAGCTGTGTTGGGTGACTCACCGCAGCGTTGGGATAATAATTGCTCTTGCTCGCTAAATCCCTTCCTGGCTTGATCAATTTCTCTACTGCTTGTTGAGGGAAAGATTGAAGTATTATTTTAATAATATTGTTACACAATGAGCATTAGCCCTCTATGAAGCTTTGATATGCGAGACAGGCAGCGTTCATTCCAAACTGAATGCGCCATAATTTGCTGCCGGGATCTATTACCCGCCTTGCTGATTGACTAGTTTCATTGATGGAGTTGCAAGGGATAAATTGCGTAGAATAAATGGTTTTCCATTTCAAACATACCCTTTTTTGCTATTAAAGTTGTAAATAAATTTTACATTGACGTTCATTTTTTTAGATTATGATTGTTGGTCTCGTATGACTAATTGTTTTAATATGTTATTAATTTGCTACATCTGTATAACTGTTAGTTTCGTATACGTAGAAGTAAAGTTTCTCAGTTGAAGAGTGATACCATGGTTAAATCTGAAGAAAGCTATCTTTCAATTAAGGCCATCAATAAATACTTCACCTAGGTCAATGTGAGAAACTTTTTCTCTGCATAAGATTTATGCTGCCAGCACAACAGATTTTGCAGTTGTTCAAAGCGCGCTGTTGTCTGTAGTGTTCAGCTGGCAAAAATGCTGCGGTTGTAATCCTGTCTCAGGAATTTCATCAACCTCAGCCTCAGTTTTTCTGTTTACGGAGTAGTATGCACCGCAGCTTCTTTTACAAACATTTTGAGTTACCATCTCACGTATTGTTTAGAGCGGTACTTCGACTTGCGTAATTATCGTATCATAAAAATGAGGCCTATGTACCTTCATAAAAAGTCAAGTGAAGATATATGGCGTTGTTTCTTACTTGCCCAGTTAGGCGTTGTGATTTTACAGATTTGCCCTGAAGTACTATCAGTTTCTCGTTCATTGTGCATGTAAAATCCTCGTTTAACTTTTTACGATAAACATTAGCATTTTTCATTGGTTTCTCTGTGTTAAGCCCTGTATTTAATACCGTAGCTATACTTATGATTTATTCTTAATTCTGTTCGCTGATTTATTTCTTTGAAATTGTTTTAGAAAGGTAACTTATTTAATTTTTCACAATATATCATGAAGTATTATCATGTATGCCACACCTTGTTCATGTCCATTATAGCTTATTTCTAATAACTTGAATCGTTCGATCGGTAATTTTCCTGTTATCCACATAATGTAATGCATGGGGACTGTAGAAAACTTCTCATGATTAAATCATCGCCAGATAGAAACGATCACCTCTTAGCGAAGAAAGGTTGAAATTATCACGCATTTAGTGCAGGAAAAAACTTGATAACACGTTAATGAAGAGCAGGAAAAGAGAATGGAGCTTCATTTTTGAGGCTCAAATTTTACCCTATATTAAATAGACTAAAATGGACTGTACACAGTGATTTTCTTTTTTTCAGACGCATATGTTAAGAAGTTGCATGTCTAATTATAACTTATTATCGGTTTCTTAGACTCGAAGTAGACTTGCATAGCATTGTGTAGTGCTTTAATCGCGCATGTAGTTAAAGTAATGTAATTTACTTTTGAGAGCTCAGCAGCTTAGTGTTGGGGCTCTTTATCCCCGTATGTTGCCCACTGCCACCCTGATGCCTTTAAAATAACGAGCCTGTGATACCGTTTGAGGTGCGGGTGGAGGTCCTTTGCGTACTCTCATACATTCTGCTCGCTCTCAGACAGCAGACCAAAAGAAAAGCTCACCCCGTTCTGTATCAGGGAGTGTCAATGTTCCATTATTTGGGCATGGAGCCGTAAGTTCCGTTACTCAAGGCTCTCCACTTCTCAGGGAACTCTCATTAAAACGACACTAAATTCTAGGGCAACGCTTGAACGTTCCACTCTACCTGAGCAAATGAAGATTTATTGAAGGACTAGCAGCTGTATTGCGTGCGAAGCGTAACTGGAAAAACGGATGGTATTTCCCTCAGCTTCTACAGGATATGAGAAGGCTTTGCAAATTTGCAAGAGGGTGTTGATCCTTGTAAGAATTATCTTCTTTTTGCGGAGAGCTTTGATTCGTTCTTTCCCTTTCTTTCAACACATTTTCAAGCTCTGAGATTCTGTTGCTTAAAGAAATTCCTCCGTCAGCATTTTTTAGGAGAGGGGGGAACATTACACTCTCAAAGTCTATCCTGATCAGACGCCTTCAGCGAAGTGATGAGCGCCAACGGTGGGCGAACGGAGAGGTCGTTCAATTCCGTGAAGTGTTTTTTGTTTGCTAGTGGATCTTCACCTCATCGTACACTCGTACTCATCCCCCGTTCTTGGCTTTATCATGTGTGTGCATCTCCAGTCTTTTTTTCCAGTTTTTCCTACCAACAGTCGTCGTACAGCATTAGAGATTAGATCGTGTTCGTTTTGTTGTGAAAGTCCGTTACGAAAATTATGGAATTGTAGTTTTGAAAACTTGCTCCTCATTTTCTTCTTCTAGCTTACACAGACCTGGCAGTACTCGATATTTCATCGTATAGTGGGTGACTCGAAGTTCAGTACAGTAAAAGTTATTTACCGTTTTACTCCCTTGTAATCAAGCAAAAATTGAGTTTCCACGAGTGCAAACGAAATGTTTCTAAAATAAATATGTGCCATACATGCATTATTCATCTTACGTCCTTCTTTAGTTTTCACGTTTCGCTTGCCCTTCATTTATGCCATTGTAGTGTGTTTTGTTGTTGTGAGAGGATGCTGCAGTGTTTTGATGGGCTGGGTAGACGATGATGTGGTACACTGCTTTAATTTTCTGCAGATGTTTTGTGTTTAAAATTATTCTAAATGTTTGCCAATATTCAAGGATCTAACCAAGGATTCAGCTGACTCAAGTTGCAACTACGCAATCAATAAATTTTTAACGTTCAATAACATTGATGATTAAATTAAATTCTAATCAATTTCTTTGATAAGTGTAGCTTAGGAGCTGAAATGACTCATCAAAACGTGAGACCTGTTTGCGTGCGGGAAACGGGTCCCGATGGAGTTTCACGTTATCAACTTGCGTGCCGCGGGTGGACCTCGGGAGGTAAAGGCTCGCTCAAATCTGATCGTTCACGTCAAAATTTAGTATCATTTGGTGTTCTGTACGGTGATATGCACATAAATGTTTCAAGTCTTATCTTGCTCGCGTCCACAAAGAAGGAAGAGCGTTCCTCGCTAGGTCTGGATGACTCCTGTGCCGTTCATTAAAGTAGCCCTTCGCAAGTTGGTGGCCAATTCTTTAATAAACGGTGCCGTTCTTTGCTTGGGGCTCAATGGTGCACTCGGCTGTAAATTCATCAGCGTTGTTTAGTCTGTGCGCTAGTATTCAGCGGACGGAAGCTGATTAGCATGATTTACTGGCTGAGCCGTAATTTCACTGCTGACGTCAAGTCGGTATCACGCTGCTCGGGAAGGCCACCGCAAAATTCGCTTTATAATTTTCATAAATTTTCTCACATTTTCTTAGTTACAAAGTATTCACGAGGTGATACATTCAATATTTGATGAAGTACTATAAATGAGGTATTATTTTTGTTGAACGATGTTGCAGAATGCTCTGTGACACGACACCTTGTTGTGACTTTTTCGTCTTGGTAAATTTACTGTAATTTTGATCCTTTCGCAATATAAGATCGTTCTAGAATACACTTTTTTTCTATGTTCTTCGCTGTGTGCGCTATAATGTCGCATTATTGTCTTGTAAATAAATTTTGTTGCAGTGTATGTGGCGTGGCGTAAAATATTCCTTTTTAATTCTCGGCAAGCGTGAGCAATAAGAACTTCGTTTGACATACCACCTTAGAGTTTCCTATTATAGTTGAGCGTGACGCACAGTCGATGTGACGTGCGTTATCGAGGAATAAAGTTCCCTGTTTTGCGTGCGTAGCAAGCAGTAGTGACCCTTGCTTGGTCATGGTGTAAACAGAAGTGCGGCGCTGCCATGTTAGGTAGTGCTGTGTAGGAGGCACCTGCGGGGCCTAGCTCTCATCAATGAGGCGCTACGACGTGCACACTCGGCTAACTCCAAGAACGCGGAGCTAAAAAAATCCACTATTTTTGTGTAATACTTTATACCTCTCTACGTTTTTCGTTAATATTGCCCCTCTTTAGCTTTGTCATTTTTTATTTATTTGGGAAACGTTAGGTTATGTAATTACAATTAATTCTCGATAAAAATCACCGCTCTTTCTGATCACTTCAGCATATTTTTGGCAATATATGATATCGACTAGCTCACTTCAACTTGTGAGTTGTAATACAGTCTTAAACACCACTTAGGAATGTACACATTTTACAAAATATATGGGATTGTGTGTAAAATTGAATAAAGGTCTAAATTGTCTCACCTTATCTCTTTAGGGATGAAATTATTTTAGCAGTAGGGCGACATTTAGCTAGCTATCTAAAAAAACCTTGTTGCAGCCTTAAGCATGCAAGGTATGAGGCTGCGTATAACTTTGTGCGAAAAACTAGCCGCAATCCTACGAAACAGGACGATTTGGTCCTCTGCGGGGTCAGAGGGTTAACTGAACAGAGTATTTGTGGAAGTGCGCTGAGTGGCTTTCTCCACTGATCCCTTTTGACTGCCGCTCTCTGATTTAAATTTGAATACGTACAGGAATGAGCGATAGTCGTGAGAAAGTTATTTTAAATTTATGTTTATCAAATTTGGTGTAAAATAGGAGGATAACTCAAACATTAGAAATGAATTCGTGTGCTGTCGACGATGTCTAGCTTCTTTTGCGAAGTAAAATTCAAGCGAGTCTTCCTCGACCAGATTCTGTACGGATTCTTGACTAAGTCCCCAAGTTCATGAAGAAGATCCAACCTGCGAATTTCATATTCATTCACAGAAACAAACATAACATGAGTAATGTTCTGCGTTTTTTTATTTATTTATGTGGTCAAGTTTTACTGATGTGTTTTTGTCCATTCTAATTGTATACATTTCACATGGTAGTTTGTTGTGGGAGGTGGACGGGCCTGCACATGGCGTGCGGCCCTCATACGGCGTCCATGGGTCCCTGTCCATCATAATGACCTGCTCGATGTGCTCCTGCACGATCCTTGCTCGGACTCCTCTTCTAGCCCACTCTGTATGGCCTCGAGCTGCGCCCTGGGCTACATCTGCACGTAATCGGGTCTTTAGAATCAGATGATAACCATTTGCCCTTTACATAAGTTTAGATCTTTCTCTTACTTCGACGGTACCTCGATAGGTATCTATTGTGTAACGTTTTCAAGTATGAAGTATTTGCCTTTGAAATTAAGTATGCAGAGCAGGGTCTGCTTTGAACATTGAAATATCCTGATTATAAATGTTTCACTTACCAAAAATAGGTTCCAAAAGGAACTGTTCTAGAACGTAATCCAATGAGATATAATGAAGCCAAGGTGACAACTCTCAATGTAATTTCTCTGGTTTGTTTACTACGTTCAAAATACTATTTTTAAGAAACTGTCAACGTTACGGTATTCTCCCATTTTTAGTACGATCCTGAAAAATATCCACATATGAAAAAAATGAGTTGCGAAGAATCTCGCAGATTCGCACGAATTTCTTCTTATTTTCAAAGTTAAAGGGACTGTAACTCTTCATGCAGACTAGTATAAGTTTTGCTTTCTGGCTTAGATTGATATTAAAATCATTATCGTACGTTTAATTTTCTTGTATAATTTTCAAAAACGGGGACTTGATTATATCGTAAATTAAGTGTTGTGCAACACTTCTGTCTAGTCTGAGCTTCGAAGGGTGACGTTTGCAGCGTTCAAAATGTTGTTTGCTTGCAGGTTTGTGTTCTATATTCATGATAGCTCTTGCCCTGATGCTCATTATTGTTTGGCAGAATATTCAGTTTATGTAGTGCGTATCATTTCTCATGATGCCTTATTTCTAATTTCGTATTCGTCCAAACTCCATCAATTTAATGTATGTATTTATGACATTTACTTGTTGCCATGATCGTAACCATTACGCATCGCATTCAATATTTTGCTTAAGCTTATTGAGTGTTTTTATGGATAAAAACACTCAATGCTAATGCTAATGTTACTGCTAGTAGCAGTAACATTAAATGTCACGAGTTACTGGTTGTCGCATGAGACATTGTGTACTCAGTGTTGTTCTTTGTCGTAGTTTCCCAAATGAATTTTATCCACGAGTGCATGGCACGCAAGCTTTTTGAAGGTAATGGTTCATTTCGACCCGTGGTTGTAACTGCGTGCGTGATGACTATCATTTCCACGGCAGACAATCTTTACGAGGCTCATCCTCCGCGATAACTGGGCTCGCGCCAACCCAGGCACGGTCTGTTCCAGCTCTCGCCATGCTACAAGCGTGCCATGCGCGCCACCGATTGCAGGCGCCGTGCCTGTTTATCATCCCACATCCTGTTATGTTCCTCCGAAGTTTGTATTTTGCTCTTTGAGACTGAATTGTCCATCATGGGAAATTTCCGATTGATCGTATAAAGTATCAGAGAAATATGTTTGTCTTCTTTTACGATTTCTTGTAAGCCGATTAAATCAGTCATCGGCAACACATTCTCAATTTAATGCCATTTCTAGAACCGTCCATTTTCAAAGAACGTGCTACAAGAATAAGGTGTTCAGCCGAGCATATTTTTGAGCATCTTTTGAAATTTATTGAAGCGTTTATTATGCTTGAACTTTATTACAAGAAATTGCAGGACTTGTTTCACATAATAATTGTAGATATGTGCTGCTTTGTAGGGAAATGAGCTAATGACTGTCTTGAGGTAAGTAACTGGCCCTATTAAAGAGAAATTTTATTAGGATACTCCATAACTTGGTCTCCTATTTCCTCACCAACACGAGGGTCATGCTGCAAGTGATAGTACTTAAAAATTTGTTTGAAAAATAATTTCTTCCATCATGTCTACAGAAAATATACGCATGAACATTTTTTTGCAGTTGTTCTACGATGCTCGCTACAACCCTGTTACTGTTGATATTCATGTGCTCATGAATTTACTTCACTTGTTTTTTCATTATTTTTTTAAACTTTCCGTCGAGTCAGTTGCAAAATTTCCTTTGCTTACGCAAGTCGATCCGATAACGAATTGTCGAGACTTTATCGCAGCTGCGTTTAACTTGTTTCCTTTATGATAACCTGATTGTAGAAATTGCATGCATGATCGTGTTTTGTCGATTGCTGTATTGATTAAAGTTGTTGGTTCATTCACGTTCAAGGGTTGTTCTGTTGCTTGTGTTTGGGGGAAGAAAATTGCTAAAAAGAATCCAGAATCTCATTTTATTTGCTCAAATAGCACTGGAAATTCAAAATTCACGTTTGAAAGGTAGTTTTGAATATTTTCCTCTTGAACTGGATTTTAACTTAATTTGTAAGAATTTCCTATTATTCACTATTTTTAAAGTCCTCGTTGATACTTTGCCATAGCTCCGCAACTCATTCTAGTTGGCATTCACGTAATTGATTTATGCATCTGAAACATGATTTTTCGTTAGTAGGGACGTTAATATGAATTTTGGCTTGGAAAGCTGGTATTACTGAGTGCATTATTTTTTACGACTAGCAATGGGACACTGGTGTCATAGCAGACGTTTAAATCCACCTTTACTGACACGACCGTGTAGACCGCGCTTAAATCCTTGGATATAAGTATGTTTACTCCAAAGATTCAACACATGTCTTTTGAACATTATTGACGTAATTATGAGGATATCGCATGGGACTCCGTCTTTTTTTTAAAGTTAAACTTTTGGAACTTTGGTTCGTAGGCTTTTATTATTCCTGGCACTACTACTTATTTAGGGCAACCTTGAGAATTGTTGATACCTTACTCGCCGCGTCTGCACTAGGAAAGACGATGCAGGTTGTTTTTCTCATACGTGTGCTTGCAATTCCATGTGAACGTTAGTTTATTTTTGTCTTGTTCACCTTTCCCGTTGGTGAACTTTGTCAGATTTTAGACGAAGATATTAAAAGTTTATTACGAATAGTAGCTCAGTTATAAAAATATTCATATGAAGCTCATTTTTTTATGTACACTGCATGCCAAATTATTATCGTGTTTTTTAATGTGTTAAAAACCGTACACTCAATTTGAATTAATTTTTGCACTACGTCGGCACTAATAACATATGGAATGACGGAAATTTTCGGACTGATCTGCACGATGAAAACAAACTGGCGCCATTTCTGTTATTCTCACGGTAAATCGAGTGTCCCACATTAATAGGAAGAGTATTAAACTTTTACGAAGATGGACGTAAGACCAGCTCAAGTGACACTGAAAAAAAGTTATTACCTCAGAACTCTCTAAAGGTAAAGCTACCATAAAAAATTTCTAAAGTCATAGGAAGGTGTCACCAAACAGTGGAGAAGTTCACCGCCGACCTTACAACAGTGCGCGAAAGAGCAGATAAAGGCAAGTCTAGGGTTATTTCCCGGCGTTCCATGTTGCGATTTGAACGAGACGCTACGAAGAACCCTGGACTTGCGTATTGGGGAATCCAAGTCGTATTGGGGAATCCAATGTGTCTGTATTTTCAATGTGTGAAAATTTTGTTCGGATTGAATGTATGATTTTTAAAAGTATCAAAAAACCAACTTCGATAATAAGTTGGCGCGCAGTGTGGGTACCCACGCTTGTTATTCGCTACTGAAATTTAATTAAAAATTAATGAAAGTGATTGAACATCCCTAATAGAAATAACGAGGGTTGAAGCTCGGACAAAGCCATGGAAATAATCTCGTATTGATTCTCATGAGACTTTCCGTTTTCCGAGCGCATCGTGTTTTGCGTGGCGTGTTGTGTTCCCGCAATTCAGCAGATCTGCGCTGGATTGTGTTTCAGGAATAACATATTTTTTATAGCGTTATGCCATAAAATTCTTGTGTAATCTTGACCTTTACCTTTGGTGTCGCAGCTTCTCATCCAGTGGGCTGCAACAGCCACATGCAGGTCTGGTCTATAACCGGTTTTTACTCTGCCTGCTGGCCCTTTTCCTGGCTGAGTTACCTTGACCACCTAGACTATTAAGCTTGAAACTTGCAGGCATGAATGAATACCGCAGATGGTGCTTCGTTCAGTTGCATTGTTTTAAAATTTCTACCGTTTGCCTCTATCCTACGAGATTCGTCACCGTGGTTGAATTTAGTATAGCCGCAATAGGATGTTGCCCAGATGCGTCATGCACAGGTACCTATATTTTACTGCAATTCTAACTTACATAGTCGAACGTTTTGAACGAAGCATATGTAATTGTGCATAATTTGGCCAACCCAAGCATGATATCAATTATTAAATAAATTTATCGATAGGCGCGGCGAAAAACTTCAAATGGGTAACTATTGTACTGAATCTTCCATCAGTTGATGTGAACGTGTTTCGCCCTCTCACTTAAGGGCTCCGCGCTGAAAAATGTGTGTCTTTTAATAGGTATGCATTATTTAGGGGCTTCCTGTTGAGCAACCGGGGGAAATTCTCTCGGTGGTGAAGTGGGAGTTGGGGGGCCGAGGCATGTGGCTCGCATGTGCCGTGCCGGTAGTTTCGGTTTGCTGTGACTCACGTTACTGTAGAGCTAGTTTTGTGTAGGGTTAGCACAACAGAGTAAGGCAGTGAGCACTTCTTTCGTTGTACATAAAATCATGTTCCACTCACTGGAGTTTATTTCACGGAGGGTGTTTCGTTATGTGAATTTTTTCTAGCCTGATTTCTGCGTATATTCAAACGCTTATAGAGCCAGTCTTACATGGCCACTGCGTCTACTATAGTTAACGTTTTTCTGCTTGAAATGATTTTAAATTACTTTTGTTTGTATATTTTCAAGGGCAAAAAAATGAGCGCCTTGGCGAAGCATTTCCCCCACAGAAAATGAAGTGATACTTTTTATATTTTATAAATATTGCAATGAGTATAAAGACATACTCTTGTTGTCTTGTTCAATACTCTTAGAAATTTCATTTGTTTTCTCATCTTTGAAAATGTTTTCATAATTAATTCATCACAAAAATCTAAAATTTCCCACGGACTGTTCTTGTTAATGAACAAAACTCAAGCATCTTGGATATATGTGTTTATACTCGTAAAATTATTCATTTGTTTCAGGGATGCACTCTTATCGGCAAAAATGAAAATGATTACCTTGATCCAGAATGAGTGTACCTTGGATTATGGGAAGTATTTAATCCGTTATTCGGACCTAACAGCTCCTGTCTGGAGTGTTTCCCAGCACGCTTGGTCGATGCTGTGCTCGTACAGAAACGTACAGTCCCGCAGATGCTCGTTGATAGGCCTCAAGTGGCTGCTCCCTTGTGCGATGTTCAGACTTCCTCGCGTGTGTAGCGCCACTCACCTTCCTCACCAACAACGAAAGCAAGTCACGATCACAGAAAATAAGTCGTAAACGAAAATGGAACGTCAAGTGTCGTGGTTACGAACGCGTTTTCATACTGTGCGTTTTCATACATGAGTAACCTAGCTCACTTAACCGCGTCAACGTATGACGGGTAACTCAAGTTGTTGTGGGCTGCTTCTTAAATTATTCCATCAGTTCAATTTAAAGTTTGATATTACATGTTGTCCATTTGAGTGTAGTTGTCAAATAGTTACACTTCAATTATGTTGTTTGTCTTTATGAAGCTGTACGAATAGTGGTTCGACTTCTGCTTCTTCCTCAAGTTTATAATAGGTGAAGTCTGTTCGTTATTCACTCTTATCAAGTCCTACGGATTTGTCTGTAACGCATAGTCATTCATATGTGAAATAATGATTTTGCTTTCTTCATGTTCTGTATTGAATGAATCCATCATGTGTTTTTGGCGAAAAATTGTACGTTTTCAAGCAATAATCTACTAGTTTTTCAAGTCGTAGAGAGGTATTTCAGTTATCTTTTGGTGAGAACGGGCGATGAAAGAAATAGAAAATTTTGGATGCATAATGAGGAAGAAAGGAAATGTTAGTTATTTTTATTGATGCAGAAGAATTCAAATTAAAAAGGTTTCATAAACCTGACCTTTTATGGGACAGAATTTTATCGATTACATTTCGTTTTCGTCCGTGCAGGTTGTATTAAGTGAAATTCTGTATTTTTTATGCAATTTATGCAACTCTCTCAGAACTATTTTGTAGACTATTTTCTTACTTTAATGCTATAACAATTGAATATTTGGAGATGTGACTTGAAAATTTTACCCTCTGTTAGTTTTCATACCTCGAATTTTACTGTGCATGTTAGTCGCCTGGAATGGTGAAATCTTTGATTTAGTTAATATTTTATTATGTATATTAGAAACACTTCAACACTGTAATTTAGAGGGAAGTGTTTCTAATAATTTCACCGTTGTTTACTCTCTAGTTCATGCTCTGTTTAGGACACGACAATCAATATTTATGTCGTGCATAGTATGCCTCATGCTTGAAAATGTAAAAGTCTGTTAAAAGTCGGAGATTCTTTACGTTCTTCAACATATCGCAGAACAAGGATCTCCAGTAGCTTCGTTTGCAACAATGCAAGCTCAAGTTGAATTCTCAACTTTTCTATATTTCTTATTTGCTGAAGTCGAGGCACAAGATAATTCAGCAGGATTTTTCCAATCTTTCATTACCGTAGATAAGGCGCACGTAAACAGCATATTTTATTTTTATGCCTTCGTTGAATTGTAGTGTCCAAATTGCTTGTTCGTCATCGACAAGGTCGTTCTTATGGCGAATAAAAGTAAGAGTACTCCTTGGAATGAACGGCTTTTTATTTGATAGGAAAGAATCTATTTGATATTGTGAAAGATGTGGTGTCATATGAACCCGAACTTAAAAGCGACTTTCAGAGAGGAGGGATGACTGTAGAGTGCAGGGGTTGACTTCGTTTTGGCGACCCCTGCATGGATGTTTTTTGGTCCATTTGCGCGTTGTCTCAGCCTACGCGACTGCCCTGCGGTGCGTCTGTGCCTTGACCTGCCGCACCCGTCAGCGGTCAACGCGCTCCTCCTGCTGCGCTCGCTCCCTCAACACCTGCTCAAATTTCAATGAACTAATTTCCCTATTTTGTTACTGAATTGCGTATGCATTGAACTCTAGTTTACTGTTTCATGACCTCCCCTTGCTCCTTCTTTTTTATATATTTTATATGTATTACGCGAGTTTTGATTTTATATTAAACATATGTTTTGAATCGCCTTTCTTATCCACGATGTTATTATTTGCGCTCCCGTGAAAGTGTGCTAGCTCTTAGGCCATTATTGTTGCTGCTGCAGAAAATACAAACTGATCAGTAAAACTTTAAATCCATATCTTATTTAACTCCCATTCTCTATCTCATTGAATCTGTGGCAGGTAGCGTCGCATTCTGGTGCGAGGCCACTCCTATGAAAGCCATGCTACCTACTTACCCCCTCAGTGCATCCCATTCACAATGCCGTCGAGTTAGCTTCATTCATCGTGTCGCGCGCTGTGTGTGGCTGCACTTCTAGCGCGCTGTGACGTGCGTCCGTGGCTCTGATGCGCATCTGGTGCCTATTTATCTGCAACGCTTTGTTTTAAATGAGAGACATTTGCGCCTTTGGAGCAAAGTATGAACTACTTATTTATACATTTTGATTTTATCGTCTGTTCTAATTTCTACTGATTGGTTCCTATTTTTCGGTGGGTGTTCACCCGAAGGCTTGTTATTTTTTGTTTACCAACCGTTTTCTGGGTTCAAAAAACATCGTTGATACAGTTAAAGAATATTTTTATTTTGTTCGTGAAATTTGTTAGCTTTCCTGTCCAACATATTTTAGTTTCCTACTTTTGAGCAAGTTCATTTTTTCTTATTTGTTATTAAGTCGAATTCAAGTTCTTTGGTTTTTCTTAATATTTTTTCTTGGTTATAAAGCATTTTTAATATGGGATTACTCTGGGAAAATGCTAGTCGTATGTATGAACACGATAATTCGTTCATTCATTGGGAAGCGTGTTTGAATTTGCTTTTAGCACACTTTTTGTTCCAATCATATTTTCTCATTTTTTGCCCTTTTTTGTTATACCTACGAATACTCAGTGAATGACTTCGTACATACTGTCGAAGGATAGCCAACCTGTGAAAATGAATCAATTCTCACCAGCCAATTTCTTCCGAAAACTTGTGTTTAATTTGACCTGTTGCGGTATGCTCACTTTCGTATTATCTCTTTAAGATCTTAGCGCAAAGTTTATAAGATGCCTTGTTAGGGACAAGGAGGTGTTGTTTGGGATATTTCTCCAACTTGTGCGTACATTTCTTCAATAGTTTGTGGATAACTTGTCGCCAGGAAGTCCCTCTCTCTTCATTACAGCGAGAGAACAGCAATAGTAAACATTCTCTACAAGAAGCTGACGGAGAAGGTCATCTGCTCTCTTAATGAGACACGTTAATTTTTTCCGTCTAGTAAAGATCCTTTTTCAACCAGTAGATCGCTCCTTATTTGACATAGTGATCTGACGTGGGTGGTCCTACGGAGGCCAGTCGCAACTTTCATATTTTCATTCATTGCGGTAACGATAATATGAAGAGCTAATCTTGTTTTCGTGCGCGGTGCATGTTTTTGGGGTAAATATTTGTGCAGAGTGTAGAAGATAAGTTGATACGCTACGTGACTCATTATCTTGAGATTATTTCCTGAATATTCCGGAAATAAAATTCCTAAACTAATTTTTAGCTGTGCTTTTTAAGTTCCATTTATTGTTTTTCCCGTTAGCGGCAACTGTCATGGACGAAGTGTTTCACAAGAAAGGTGCGATTTATATCTCTATTGGTTCATTCTTGCTCTTTTAAAACTGAAATATAATTTTTTATTTCTTTACTGGGGATGCTTAAGCCCATTAATCTTTGTGGTATCCAGTCCTGCTGAGGGAGCAGTTTGTAAGCTCATCATCTACCAAACTTTTAGCTATGATTTCCATATATCCTCACTTCGGTTGACCTTGGTTCTGAACTTTTGTTAGTGAAGTGATTCTAATTAGCGAGCGTTCAAATCAATCTTCCTAAGTAAATGTAGCTTGGCACCCTACAACATTCTAAAAGGAGTCAGTAGCCCTGCAAAAAAAAATCAGAAATTTCAAAAATCATTTCAAAATTGTTGGAAACGTATCATTTCTAAATTTTACTTTAAATTTTCTGTATCCCTTGAGTACGTTGTACTGCAAGTGTTCATCTTGCAGATATTCGATCATGATTGAGCGCCCCTCTTTGAAGTCCTTTAATGTTTTTTACTTATCCTTCCTAAATGAACTAATTGAGTTGCTGATATTTTTTAAAGTTTGATTAAATTCCTGGTAAATGGGAGCTCATTCTATTATAGATATTTAACATTTAATTTGATCGACTGTGCCTAAATTCATGACTCTAATAGAAGAAAGTAGTGCTGTTCATAAATTATGATTTTGTGATGGCTAATCGTGACTAAGTTTTTTTTTGTAAATTCAGTTTCATTTCACGTGAAGAATTTGCCTGTTAACGTTATAATTATTTTTTTGCAGACGTACGTGCGAGATCCCAACCTGCAAGACAAGCCCCAGAATGCGTTCAAAGCGGGTCAAAGCGCGAGCGCTAGCACCAATGGCAGCAGTAGCAGTAGCACTGCCGGCAGTTCAGTCACCGCAGTACTGCATAACAAGGAGAACACTCGGCCAGGCGCAAATGCCAGCCCTTCGTTGCAGCACAAAAATGCGACTCCCCTCACAGGAAGCGTTTTCTCCACATCCAGCGCTTCTGGTGGTTCTTCAGGTGCTTATGGAAGCTCCCCTAGCAGCCCCTCTCTCGTTTCCTCTCAGCAGTCTGCTGTTGGACGACCAGCCGCGCCTCCAACTGCTAGAAGACTGGCCAAGACTACCTCGAAAAATATCATCATCCCCAAGTAAGTTTGTTTTCTCTATCTTGTTTGAATTGTTTTTCATTCCAAGCAGCGACGATATCGGATAGTGACACGATTCGTGTTTGACTGGAATTGTGATTGAGCGGAATCATACTGGCATTCCATCTTAGAAAATTTTTATATTTCCAACATTAAGGTCTCAGTAATTATAATTTAACGATCTTGTTAGGCCCCAGCTGTATAAACTGTCAGGCATAATTCTACTTAGGTCGTCTCCTTTCTTATGTGAAGACGTCAAGTACTTGACCGTCAACGGTTTTTAGAAGTCCTGCACTACCTAAAGGCAAGTCTTTATTTATTCCTGAACTTCCGTGGACTGGATTTCTGTTGCTTTTTTCTTCATTATCTGATTAGGCGTCGGCGCTCTATAAGCTTCAAAAATTTTCGGGAAAGCGTAAAAACAAGAGCTTCTATTTATTTGTACGGTGTAAGATATAAATATTTCTAAATTTTTACCTAACATGTGATTTCCGTACTGTGCTCAGCGCTCAGCGAGCTGTGGTTTGTTTTCAGTATTTCGATTCTACTTGATGCTCGGACATGCTCATAATTAGTAATTACTTAAATTGAACTGGCAGTTTTACGCACATTAAGTGATATGAAAAAGATAAATGTGGCACACCTAATTATTTAGTATCGATAATTTCATGTGGAGCTCGTCGCAAGCTTTCTTCTACTCTGTGCGCTGTGTAGTCTACGAATTACCTGCTCTCGCGTTCTCCCTATCGATTTTAGGGGTGAGGTTATAGGCTCTGACATTGATTTTCTTTCCCCCAAAGCTGTTTGAAGATAATATTGCGACATGTATGAAGCGTAGCACTTCGCGTGATAAAAGAAATTACTTTTATACGGTTTGCGAAGTTGCGTCTATGTTTTTTAATGTTGGTCTATCTTGCTGCTGCGGGAAACGTTATTTTGTCTTGAAAATACCATTTCATCTCGTTATTTGGTGTTTGATTCATTCTAAAAAAGGATAATTAAACTCAGTCTGCATCAACATTAGTCAGTTGAAAATTGGTACTTCAATGTTTTCTCTATTTGAAACCCTTAATTTTCATAGGAGGAAAGTGCAGCTGCTCACACGAGAACGTTTGAGAAACTCATGTTTTATCTGCCATGATTTTGCAGGTCACTGAAACATTAAAGGCCCTACTCGAAATATGAATAGTGTTCATTTTAACGCTGTATCATTTCTTATCCAGAGACTATTTTGAGTGTCAATTTGCATATATGTCAGTGACTTTAAAAATAAAAATCGTACATATGAAAGCGGTTACATTTTTATCAACTACTATCTGTTATGCGTCCTGAAATTTCAAATCATGACATTTGGAGTGCAGTTTCATTATGGAGTGCTGTCTCATCTTATTAGTTTGAGCTGTTTCACCAAATTTGCCAGCCACGTTTGTCTGAGGTTCTGGCAATGCAGTGTAAGGTTCATGGCTAAGCTTGAGCAACCGAGTTATATGGTACCTTATTTGAGCGCGTGTGACACCGCACTTCGTGAACATCAGTCCTCGTCATGATCTTGGTGCCCCCTCTCTCTTTCGCCGTTATCGTTTTCTCAGACTTATGCACAATATCGTCAGTAGGTATTACCAAGTTAGTCGTTTCTCTCTGTTGCGAAGCGTTTCGAAATATTTTGCTTGTTGACCTGAACACGTCTTCATGACTGTAACTCAATTTAGTATGAAACTCCAATTCTGTTGATGTTTATCGTTATGGACCGTCGTTCAGGAGATGCTTTTAATGCTGGTTTGAAAATTTTAAAATGTGACTGCGGTGCGCGCGCGCCATGATGCGGAACTTCTCTCTCTCAAAGCTGCCATATTAACAGTCTGTCTGGAGCCTAAAGGCCGCCTCTATTTCTCCGAGTATGTAGGCGCTTCTATTTGGAGCCTTGCCATTGTTTCTGAACTTGGATTAGAAGTCAGAATTTGGTCCGTACTTTTTAAGATTCAAACGTTTGATCGTTGACATGCTTTTCTCAAACGCCATTTTTTTTCTTCAAATGTTCGGATGAATCAACTGTGATGTCAATGGTAGTATTCTAGTGTTAGTTTTTTTGTCAGTTTGGTGAGCTTAGTTTGGTCTGCTGTCAATAGAGAGCGGAGTAAATGTTGAATAGAAGATGTCAGAAGTTCCCGTCATTGCTTTCATGTTGGGAAAATCTCGAAACGTTTGACTCTCCGATTACATTGCATGTAGTGTTATGACTCATGACCCTTTTGATTTCCAATTTCATTTTTGTACCTTTTATGGAAAATTGGCTTTCACACAATACTCTGAAGTTTTATTTTAATTTAATGAAGGAGATTTTAGTACGTTTGCTGTAAATGTTTCTCTTTTTGAAAAATTTGTGAGCTTCTAGGTTTCTTCTTCTTTACCGTGAAATAATTTTCAGTTCTAAATTGGGTATTTTATTGGAGCATGTGCATTGACCTGAAGGGCCTTAGAAAAAATAGCATTTTGTGCGTTATGATGCATTATTTAGTGTTGAAAGATATCTACATAATTAAAGATGAAGTTAAGGATTTCCAGTTAATTAGTGAATACCCATTTTTTATTTCTATTGCACTGAACATTTCGTACTGACTTGAGACGGCCATGGATGTAGAATAATATGTATTGTAGATTGAGTTCTAGTCAAATATTTTCGTGCTTTATAAACTGTTCGCTTGGCCGAGACTAGGGCGCTCTATGACAGAATTGGTGTAAATACTGTTTACCGTGCGATCTCGCGTATAAATTTTCCGACAGTATATTTTATATTCTTCGGTGGTGTATTTTTTAAGTTTGTTCTTAGTGACAGTTGATGATCCTACTTTTTAGTACTAGTTTGATTCTGTACAGAAAGGCTCGCTTCATACCATGTATTTTATCCAATTCGCAAGCATTGGAAAGAAAGCCGCTGCTCTCCAATTTTTGTCCCGCATGACGGCTGTTGTTTCAATTCAAGTCTCATTATTACTTATTGAGTTCATTGAATTTATTATTTTAATAGTGCATCAAGTAGTTTTTTTAGTGGGTGTGTGTCCATCACCTTGGGGGTCTAGAAGCGTACTCGGTATGCTTAGTTTATCTTTAAAAACGGTTGTAAATATGAATTGTATGATTTGGTCTTTCGAAGTATTTTCTGGACGCGCTCAAATCACGTTTTGTTCGGCCGTTCAAATATGGTCATAAGCTTACACGGATAGGCTTCGGTGCCCGTGCTCTCTCTCTCAAATTTTATGAGTTGGAAATCGAGACAAGTTGTTTTTCATACGACCTCAAATATTTATGGAGACATAGCTTAAACTGTTTGTTTTTCTCTGCATTCTTCAGCCAAAAATTAAACTAACGTTAAATTGACTGTTAAAAAATTTGACACAATACTGTTTCAAATGTTTCTTTTAATTAACGCGATAAATTTGTGCAAAGAGAAGTTTAGCGTAATTTTGTTTTCATTCATGTCTGCCTTCACATAGTCTTACGATTTTTTTCACCTAGTATGGGGTGGCATTTGTATGCTCACAACCTCTCGGTAACTTCACGAGTTACTTGATCTCATTTTCATCGTCTTAGTGTCGACAATTTAAGCACGATTTCTTTTCTGCCTTTTTCAACTTCACGAAACAAGTATTAATCCTTACTTTGTTTTCAGATTCTACTTCCCGCAAGGTCGTCCAAGCACTTCGGCGCAACAAGAAGCAAGCATCCAGCGCATGGGATCGTGTTTCCGCGACCATGGTGGCCAGATAACCAAAGATCAGCTCGACGTCCTCATGCGGGCCTGTGATTTGCCTCTCTACTGGAAGGCACCTGTGTTTGTGGCCGCCGGGGGTGAAAAATTGGGGTACCTCACCCAAGAACTCTTCACTGATTACTGGAGCAGGTTTGTGATCCCTCTATTTTTTGCTGACTTTAAATTTTTTTAAGTAATTCTTCTAATATGATTGGTTTCACTAGACTTCTCATTAGAATCCATTAGTACAAACCTTTATTTGTTGTTCTTTGTCGGAGGTGTTCTTTGTCGTCTTTTGATTGTTTCTGAATATTCCTTGTTGAGTCTATTACGTCTTTTGTAGAGCGTTATCACTGTAATTTCTTCTGTCAGCGATCTTAAAAAATTGCAATCGAAATTCTTCTCTGAATACCAACATACAATAATGTGTACTTCAAATTGATCTTAAGCCTCGTTGTATATAGATACGCTATCTGTTTCCCTCATTGTTTTGAGGTTTTCTCATTGCATTCTAATTAACCCTCGAGAGAGTGTTAGCTGAAAGGAATTATATTTCTAAGGGGCATCCCTGCTCGCTTGCTTGTTCCTAATTACCTTCTCCGAAATTATTGATCGATCGATAGAGAAAATAAACGTTGATTTCCTAGGCTGCTCTTGTGAGAATCTGCTAGAGGTCCTAGTTTGAAGATTGGTTAGGGTAGGCAACTCGAGCTGATTCAGCGTATCTACTGCGTTTATGACAATTATTTATAAGTGTAGTTTAAAGAGACTTTTTTCTTCATGCACCTTTATATTTATATTAGCTAATTTTGTTTCATTTTCCAGTTATCGACATAGTTTCAAACCGTAAATGGAGATTTTTCTTTTATGCGAGACAATAAATATTTAACAGGAAAGGTAGCTGGAATTCATCGAGTCACATAATTCGGAAAAAAGATTGATCTTGACTCTGGTATGCTTTTAATTGGGTAGCATAATAAGAGTGCAAACGACAATATATCATTCAACCCGAGTGACAGGGCTAATAACTAATTATTTGGTTCAGGGTGCTGTCGGCGTGCCACGATGAAGCGTCTCGCTTCATTCATGTGCTCAGCCGAGGCACCCGCAACTACATCCTCCCCGAGGATTTTGTGGGCCTCATCCAAGACGTCGTGGATTCCCACCCTGGTTTGGCATTCCTAAAAGACGCTGCAGAATTTCACTCCAGATATGTACACACGGTGGGTATTGAATTGAATAGTAAGCAAACGAATCCAAAGATAATTTTATCGAAGTGATGTATTTTTGTATTAGGTATGAATTATTTTAGAACTGAACGTGTTTGAATTAATTTGTGAGTGATCAGTTTCAGTTAAATAACTCTGAGGGAAGCAACTCTATACATTTTTTAGCATATGCTTAATGTGTCGCAGTTTTGTATTCAACTATGTACCTATTTCTGCTGTTATCTCCTGAACTTCGTACCGTTATATACTTTTAATAAAGTATGGCTTGAGATTTTTTTCCCTAATTTAGGATTGTATTAAGTTATCGATTATTCTCTCTCATGGATCTGGTATAGCCTCGTTTCAGTTTGAAAAAAAAACTATATTGCTGCTTGTGCTTTTTTCAGCTCAGGAATAACCATGTTAATAAGCTTCCCGGATAAAAAATTAGTCACCTGCTACTAATATGGTGAAGGACCAACACAAGTTGATACTCGTGTATCAACTGATCTAGTAGTGCGGCCACAGTACGTGGACGACTTTCTCGACGCTTATCTTGTCGTTCTGGGTGGTCCCTCAAATTTGCTATTGGGCCCATGTCTGGGGACTTGACTGGCCGATCTAAATGCCTCGCCAGCTTAATGCCAGCCATGCCTTTTTCCTGATATTTGCGTGCTTTCGCAGGTTATCGCCCGGATTTACTACTGCGTCAACAGATCCTGGTCTGGTAAAATTACTGCTGCTGAGTTGCGGCGCTCTAATCTTCTTTCGGTGAGTTTTGAAGATTCTGTCTATTGAATATCACTCGGAACTGTGGCCAATTTAATATTGGTAATAGGTAAATATTCTTACTGTTCTTACTGTATCCGTGCTCTTTTAATTAATTGGAAATGTACTTTGATGTGTCCGAGCTGATTTATGTTTACTTTATTTCATTTTTTTGTTTTTGTGGCTTAGAGAAAATTTGTAGCTTCACTTTCTTTGTGTGCGATTCAAAGTTTCCTCTTTAAATCAAAGAATAGTTATTCGAAGTTTTTTCTTTAGTCTTGCTACAAAAAGGATTTAGATACCGACTTAGAAAAATAAAACCACTGTTGGAATCTCGCTGATGCTACCCAGGATTTTACTGGTAAAGCACCACATTCGCAAGTGTTCATAGTTTAATTATAATTTAGGGTATTGTCAAGGCTCCTCAGAACCTGTTTTACCTGAAAACGTTAATTCGGCAACAGGTTATTAGTCGTCACAATAGGGCTAGAAATGCTCTGTGAGTAAAGGGAACATAGGAGTAGAATGGAAGAAACATCTGAACGTAAGGTGACGCTCGAAAATGTAGAAACTCGTAGGAAATCAGATCTAAATGTTGGAGGAAGTGGCGCAAATCATGCCAGACATGGGAAAATTTGGAGATACTTTTCACAAGTTCCTGCTTTAGCTTGTGGCCATTATGTGTTGAAGAGACAGTCAGTTTATAGACCAGGAACGGTGTCTCAACAAACTTTTTCCATAAAATGAAAGTATTGTATTTTTACAGTTTCATTTTTTCTGACAGGTAATAAGTTACTTAGAAGACGAAGAAGATATAAATCAAATTACGGAGTACTTTAGCTACGAACATTTCTACGTCATCTACTGCAAGTTTTGGGAGCTAGACACCGATCACGATTTATTCATCGACAAACACGACCTCGCGAAACACAACGAGAGAGGTAAGCAAGGCCAATAATTTTAACCCTATTTATTGCTACTGAACTTCAAATACACTAAAATTTAGGCTATAATTTTCCTTATTTATTTTAACGCTAATGTACAAGTACTTTTGGGATCATTGTATTGTTTCTGCATTCTGTTCTTACAATTCCAAGTAAACTTCATAGTCACCTTGATCTTTCATAAATATGAGGCTTTATGTAATTGTTCTCCCAATTTAATGACTACTCTTGTAGATGTAGACAAAAGAGGAAATGATAGGGAAAGGTTGACTAAAGAGTCGAGTGTAACCTCCGTTATAGATCAAATTTGTATTTGGCAAGTCTCGAATAATGAAAATTAGTGGCATGAAAACAAACTGCCTATTAGAAAATAAAATATACGTCTGACGGACCATTCTAATACAAACAAGAGATTGTTCTGGTTGTAAATTGAGAGAAATAATGGTAAATTCCGAGTGGTTCCCTGCCGCGGAAGTGAAAGAAGTTGAGATAAAACGAAGATGTAATAATGCTTATTGTATTCAGTTATAAAATGGTACGATTAGTAGAGAGGCTGTGGTAGTGGTTAGAATAGGAACGCTTTGATAAAGGATTTGAGCGAGAGCTGTAATAAGAGGTTATGTGGCTGTATAAGAAATTATGTTCTTGTAAGAAGATTGCTGGATAGAGTGTTGATGCAAGTGTGGTCATGTTGCCAGAAGTTGGTACACTTGAACAACTGTCGGGATTGATTGATGTTGTACATTTTGCGACGCAAATGTATTAGAGTATAGTTTAAGAGTTGAGGTTCAGAGGGGCGGCACATGAAGAACATTATGTTCCAAAAACCATTAGAATAAATCGAGTATTTTTCAGGACTTTATATATACATTGTTTTTATACCCTTTCAATAACATGTAAGGTATTAAGTATTCTTTTAGGCCCCATGTTTGAAAATCACCCTGTATATGCACGTTTTATATTTCGAAATTTTTGTTTCTAGAATACTAGACACTCTTGCCTCAACACAATACAATTCTTTCACGTGCGTGACCAACAAAGTACGTCAGACTTATCCTTTCAATATTGTTAATGGATTTATTTGCGTTGTGACAATGGAACTGATAATTCAAAATTGTATTACGTTACTAACAAAAAAAAATGACTTCATAATTTCCCATTTATGTCACAGCGCTCTCGATGCCTATTATTGAACGCATCTTCAGTGGAGCGGTGACTAGAGGTCGCGTCCAAAAGCAGGAACGCATGGGGTACCAGGAGTTTGTGTGGTTCCTGATTTCTGAAGAAGATAAAAGGCATCCCACCGCTATCGAGTATTGGTTCAGGTAAGTAACTTTAGAATCGCGACATTTGATTTCTGATTCCAATTAGGATGTATGGAATAATTAGGTGGCTGCTCATGTTATGTAGTATTAAAAACGTCTGTCTATAGCCATTGAATTTTATTTTGCTGTATTTGATTGTACGTTACTCAGTTTCTCATATCATGTTTCAAAAAATAAAATGCTTTGTACTACTACTGATGTTACTGGAACTGTCGTCACTAAGTTATTTTCCTAACATGAGCGGCTGTAAAAGTTCGCCAACTTTCTCTGATATTATATTCAGTGCATCATTTCTGTAATTTTTGTATTTTCATAATGTTCAATCGGCTTTTGCTCTATCTTTGTGCATTTATGGACAAATTGTGAATAATTTTTCAGATGTATGGACATCGACGGAGACGGTTTCCTGTCCATGTACGAACTTGAATATTTTTATGAAGAGCAGCTCCAACGCATGGAGGCGCTTGGAATTGAAACTTTGCCTTTCCATGATTGCCTCTGCCAGGTATGTTTGGAGACTCTACTTATGTCCCGTCTTATTTTTTCTCGATCAGTGTTTTCTTATCAATGTATTTCCACTCATCAGTTTCTGAATATTTTATTCAGTTTACGTATTAATTATGGAGTCTATTTAAAAATATCTCTAAATAACATAAAATCCAAGGTCAGCAATGCAATATGCACGCACTTGAAGAGTCTTCACTGTAATCCTTTTGGTCGTTGCTGCTTTTCTTTGACTTCATTTTACGTAACGATTTCAACCCAAAATAATGCTCATCGACGTGTGTATAGTTGTTGCTAGACTTCAATTTATTAATTTTCGTTATTCTACTCGAATGACTTCATTTTTATCGACGTTGGCTCTGTTTCTAATTGCTTTCCATTAGAATTGCCAAGAAATTAACTGAAGCAATTACTTCTTGCACGTAACTGCTTAGCTTGAACTCTTAAGAATTTTGATGGTACGCTTTTCTGCATTTCTGTGTTATTTAATGATTCAAAATTCGTGTATTTCTATTAGATTTTAGCTCATGGAGACTGTTTCCCGGAGAGGAGCTGCGTTTCTAATTCCGCACCTCACTCTGCAGATGCTCGATATGGTGCGACCCGAATATCCGAATAAAATCTCTCTCACTGATCTCAAGAGGTGTCGCATGACTCCCATATTTTTCGACACGTTCTTCAACCTGGAGAAGTACTTGGATCATGAACAGCGGGATCCGTTCGCCTCTCATAGAGCTGACGACGATGGACCGGAGGTGAGTCTTTCAAACAGCATCACATTAATTTTAAGTATATTATTGGCTAAAATACGCAAGCTGAAGCTGTAAACTATTCCAAAATGTAATCTACTATTCAGTCGTTACAAATATCTTTTACGACACGTTTCATTTCACTATCATCGTCAACTTAGCGATTTTGAAAGGAAGATGTAAAACTCATAACTGTACTGAATGACTGAAAAATTATGTTTATGAAATTTACTTAGGATACAGCTGGTAATCTTTCAAGAAAAATTTAGGCAAGTGTGACTTAGAGGAAAGCCCTTTGAAACTAAGACCAATTGTAGACTTTGCTATTTAATGATGAATATATTAGCATCGAAGAAGTCGAATTGTTCAACTCTGGAGTACAACCTCTCGCTCCAAATTTAATTTTGTTGCCGCAAAACCTATAAGCTCGAACTGTAAAGAATATATATATATATATACATATATAAATTTATGTGTATACGTAAATTTATATTTATGTATGTATGAGTTCATATATTTATATGTACTTGAAGATATGTATGCTCCTTATAACTGTGTATGTGAAATCTCTTCCGGCTAGGTGGCTCTAAATGCTGAAATTCATTCATGTTTTGTGAAAAACGATTTCCATTCATTCTTGTATTTCTACTGCGTCGATCATGCTAGCCAAAGTTTTCATTTCAGATCTCTGACTGGGACCGCTTCGCCGCCGAGGAATATGAGCTGCTCGTGGCTGAAGAAGGAGGCACCGACACTCAAGATGACCTGTAAGTTCAGAACAGTCAACTTCGAGGGGCAATTATTATTATATTGGCTATGCAAAGGGAAATTTTTCTATCTCAGTACTTCTCCGTGAAGCATTTGTAGCATTTTACTAAACACCGACATAAGTTGTTTCGTCGATACATTCGAAATCGTAGCTAGTTACATCGCACTGTCATTTTTAATATTTGTTAGAGTTACCGATATGAAGTATTGGATGCATTTCCTTCATATTGATTTCATTCACGCTTTTCTAGAAGTTCCCCTTGACGGTGGTGAACCTCAAAAATTTATTAATAAAGCCCCTCGCATATGGGCTCTATAGAGTACTAAGCCGACGAAAATTTTTCTTGATTTATAAAAGTTGAAGCTTGGATCGGTAGAAAAATTCATGCGTTTGGCAGGCATGTTATTCCAGGTATTTGCATGTAAATAAATCGATGTGTGGATTTCAGGTGCAGCTGGAGCCTCTGTGTTGCTATTTGTGGGCCAATAAAATCCAATTCCTCGCCAACATTGCGCTTGCAATTTTTCAAATTGTTATTCCTTTTATGATTAATATTCTACATGAGATCTGTGTAAGAGCTCGAGTTTTTACTTGCAGGATTGGAGAAGAGAATATGTGAGGCAACTTAAGATGAGCTTGAGGTAGGAATTTTTTCGTTGAATTTAATTCTGTGTTCGTCCTTCATTCACACAGTTTTGGTTCTTCGTTCCTGCTGCGTTAATGATTTCCATGTGTGACAGGTTTCTAATAAAATTCGTTGTATTTGTAATGTTGATTTATTTGATCTAGGTGTTTTTCTGTGTTTGTTTCGAAACTATTAATTCAGCAGTGTGATCGTTAACATTTTATTATGCACTGAGAATTTTGTTTTTGAGAACCTTAGCTTTGAAACTTTTACTTTGTGTGGAAGATTTTTTAAATAAATAAATTGTTTTAATGCTTATTACATGTCGCACTATTTGCGTTTCTGTTGTAGTATTCGTATGTTTATTTCCTTAAGAATTTGAACCTGTTTCGTGGAACATGCTACCGTTCAATAACATATATGAACGTATTACTAATTTGCTTGTCAAATCTTTCATCATTCTTTTCTAAAATTTAAAAAAGTTTTGATCGCAAGTGTACCGTAACGAATATTTTAAGCATAACTTTGTGATGAGGGTGAAGTGTATTCACTCCACACAATCAAGGGCGTGTGGCAGGGTGTGTTCTAAACACCTGTTAGCACGAAAATAGTTTGCAGCTATACCGGACTCAGGTTCTTGTCTTTTTTCAGCTGTACTTGACTCATGCTTTGAGTTTTTTATTGCTTACGGTAGTGACGCAATTTTCTAACTATGATTTTATTGTGTTAACGTTTTAATTGGTTTTGCTTCGAACAGTTCCGTGCGTAAAATATTTATTCATGTTTTCGTTGAATATTGGGAATTGGCATTTAGTTCGTTACTCACACGAGTCATTGTAGAACCCTAGCGAATTCTTCGATTCTTTCATCATTAGTTGAACATTGTTAATGAAGCCTTGCAACGACACTGGAATGTGTGCATGGTAATTAGCCCTCCTCCTGATGTAAATATAACCCACCATTGTTTGTGTGTTGTTTCGCTAATTCAAGACTGTTGCACAGAAATGTTTGTTGAAAGTATAGTTTATTTTAAATGGAAAATAAGTTAGCTTTGAGTGTCATTGTACAAGATACAGACTAATATTCGTCAAGCATTTATTTTAATCAAATAAAATTAGAGTATTTGTTTCCGGAAAATAAATGTATCGTCGTTTCTTCCTTGGTACACCAACACGAGGAATGTGAAGTTTTTTATTACAAATGGACCAGTAAATAAATAATACACGAACGCGAGCTATCACATTCGGTTTAGCGTCTCGAATTCTTGAGTGGAAGATGAAAAATTCCAGATTGAATTTAAAACGCTGATATTGAATTCATCGCGCAGTCAGGATGTAAGGTTTGTAGCAAGACTTAATCAATGGAGGATGCAACTTGATTTGTTCCCACATGAATTCTATACTCCTACTTACATCAAATAATTTTCGAGTCGTACGGTAGAGTGTAGTTACAGGTTTTTGCTTTTTGTATGTCTCCTTCAATATACAGAAGTTGAAAAGGAGCTCTTTATGCGAATAATGAGGTTAAGATCAAATTATGAAGAGATGCTAGAGTATGCTATTGTTTTGGTAGTTCGCAGAGATTGTTATACCTTCGCGCTACCTGTAATAAAAGACAGTAAAAGGTGCTCGTGTATTCCCTTTACGAACTATTAAATTACTATTTTGAAATTTTCTAGTGTAGTATGGTGTTGTTCGACCTGTCGCGTTCTAAGGTCGATCTATGTAGTTTTTCGACCGAAAAGTTTCGTAACTTTATTATACTACTAAATTATGAAGTGCAGATGGATAATGTATTCAACTTTTCTCTACGATTGGAGTAGGTGCCATTCGTGTTCTTTTAGCGAAGTAAACACGAAAAGTTGAAAAAATCACCATTACGAAAATGTGCTTTATGTCGTGGTTGTCAAGTTTATCAAATGTGGCCGTAATTATGCAGTGGAGAGGCTGTCGGCACTAGTCCCTCCAACACGCCTTAGTACGTGAAAAACTTCTTTGAAGCATTATTATGAATTGGGTATTAACGAATATCTGGATGTAGAGTTTCCTCAGCTATGAGGTTTTATTTTCGGCTACGATCCATCAACAATCGTCTAATTTTTATCGGTGTTCGGCGTAGGTGATTGTCACGTGTGATGTAGTTTTATTGCTTCTCTTCAGTGAGGATTGCTGAACTTCATTTTTGGAATTGGATAAAATTAGCCGACGTAGCACCATATAAACAGAATAGATTGTTACGGAATTTACTATGGGCTTCGTTTTAGTTCTCATATTTTTCAGGGACGGGAAAGCGAAGGTGCACGGGCTGCCTACGAGCAGGCTCCCTATGAGCGTTTCCGATCCAGTATCTGTGTATTGTATTTCCTTTGAAAGGGAAACATTTATCGTTTCGTTGAGGTATTCTTTTTAACAAAGAGTTATTGCTTTGTAGAATAGATTATTGACACAAATAAATATTACTTATGTTTGAATGAATTTCTCAAAGAAAATACAAACATTTGCGTTGTAAATATTCCTTTATTTCACTCCATTAATTATGGACTACATTTAAATAAACTGTGATTTTTACGTTTTCAACATCGTACCAAGGGGATAAGCGTTACCTTGTATAGCAGACATGTAATGTTTTATAGAAACTTTATGGAGAAGCTTCTTCTACCAACAATAGACGCAGCAATGCGTGTTGCGTGTCTATGTTGTGAGGCTTTTACGTGTATCTTCTATTTCTTTCACTTCCTTCTACACAGCTCGCAAGCGAAAAACCGTTATTGCTGTAGAATTAAAATGTTGAGTTTTTCTATACATCACCTTATCTTTTCTTGTTATAACTATCTGCGCTCCTTTTTTTAGCTTCTTGCTGGTTGCGCCAACCGAGATACTGAAAATTCGCTTCCTCCCGCAGTGGAGCGATTTGAAAAAAAGATTCATTCATTTTTATTCTCATGCTAACCTCAATTAGTGAGAACGGTGGTGAATCAATGAAAATATGCAATTTACGTATATGAAACAAAGATTCTGTTGTGATCGGTATTACTGTCGAGCAGCGCTTGAATTGGTAACCTGTAATTGAAGTTTTTAATGCAAACGTATTTTATCTAAGAATATCAACTTTCCGTTTGTTTTCTTATAAGGTTTCTATTTCCACAGAGTGTACGGAGCAGAAGATGAGCTCTCGGCAGGCTTAGAAGCAGTACTCGCACGCGGCAGCGGCGTGGATGGAGTTGGTGGAGAGGCATGTCCAGACTCACACACAGGCTCGCCCTCTAAACAAGCAGGCCGCTCTAGTATCGGAGGAGGGGCGCTTTCCAAACATCCGAGTCTGTCGGCGACGCTCACTAACCTCGCTGTCGATGCCATGGACGTCGATGATGACTACGCTGATTATGCTGACAGCGATGACTATCATTACTGATGAAGTGTACCCTAGGTGGAATGTTCAAATACTGGTATGATGGGGCTATCATTGCAGTGATGAATCATAACCATAGTAAGAGCTATTAATTTCCCAGACAAAGAAATAATTTAATTATCTGATACTTGGAGGTGTTGGTATCTGATGTTCATTTATAGTAGGTATTAGTTGTCGACGTTTGTGAAGTAATATTCCTGTTTCCTTCTTTTGTAGTTAAAACGTTTGAGAAGACACTCCATTGGAAGGTGTCGAAAGTAAAGTTGTAGGAAACGAAAATACTTAATGGTAATGTGCTTTACCCTGTAATTAATTTTTGATGTTAATGGTGAGATTTTTGTACTTCAGCGATTAGAAATGAAGTATTAACATTGATGAAATTTTTTTTTAGAAAGTTTCAATTTCATCAGTGAAGTAGATTGTTTCTATATTTCAGAAATTTATTTCAGAGCTAAACCGATTTTAGCAAGCATTTGGAATCGTTAATTTTTTTATCTTTAAATCAATTTAGAATGAACTAATGGCATCTTACGTTGAAAATCGTTCATAACGTACGAATGTTATAAGTGTACTTTCCTTGGCACTTGATATTAGATTCAACCTTTCAACGGGCACTTCATCTTTAACCCTGCACCCACTAAATCTTTTATACAATGCGTTGGTTGATATGCGTGACCATATCGAAGCATCTTTGCGTTGTTGAGCAAAATTATTTCTGGACTCGTCAGTTCAAAATCGTCCATAAGAATTCAAAATGGAAAATTTTCATTGCGCTGAAACACGTACGTTTCAGACTCAAATTTAAAATGAATTATGAATTGGTGTGCTATACCATCAACGTTGTTGATTTGCTAAGAACGCCTATTTGTTAATGTATCACTAGATGTATATTACCGTAGGAGTTGTTTTAGTCACATTTTGAAACCGACCGACGCTTGTCTGGTTCACTGAAAATATTCTAGTTTACCATTTTTGTATTTCCTTAGTATTTTGAAGTCGTGTAATTAGAATTTATTTGTGTGCGTGCTTTGGAAGACTCAGTGTATAATGTGCCTTAGCAGCCGCAACTGGGAGTGTGTTAATAAAGGGTTTGAGATTGGAAGGAAGGTGCAAAAAGAGCGCCTAATATGATTGAAGACTATTTCTTCATACTTTCTTAAACATCTGGGATCGTCGTATATATTTGTTTGACAGTACAAAATTTGGACAAAATAATTGAAACGTCTGTTATATTCAATGAATATTCATTCAATATGCAGTTGGTTTACCTTACATCTTTACGAACAACTTTGATGCTTCTACCCCTCCAGAGGACAAAGGATAGGCCATATGTAATAGGGTTAGGATAGTTAGGTTTGTCTATCTTATGCTAAGGGGACTAGCATCCCCAGAGGGACATAGTTAGCTTACCTTTTCTTTAGCTAGGTATTTCGGGACTGGCATTTTTTCGTGCTCACTTTGTTTCTGTCCATTTACAAGCCTACTTCACTGATGATTCTGTATCTTTTTTTCCTTTCCCTTCTTAATTTGGTATTTCTATTCGCAGAGGATCTTGTGTGAGAACAAACCCTGTGCATAGATTCGCCCTTCTCCTAAGTCCATATTGAATGATGCCTCCCCTTTCAGTGTGAAAGTTACTAAAGCGCTGCTATCCTTGCTACTACTACCTGATACCTCTAGCAATTAATTCATACATCTTTTGCCCTTTATTAAGAAGGATCTTGATTCAATTTTCTAGCGAAACCTTCTCCGACTGTTCTAGAAAAGGGTGTAGAGTAGCGACTTTGCCTTGTCATGCGACGACTCATCACAATCATTGAGTATATTACGGTGATGTAAAGATTATGGGAACCAGCTCAAGTATTGTAATTCTTTACTACGCGCTTCATACAAATTCCGAATCATATGAGCAGTGTGTACTGTAGCTTTGTCTCCATGGAAAAGACACTTCCCACCACGTATAATACATTCCTCATGGAATGGAGTTGATCTTTCGAAATGTTGAAATAATCCTTGCTGGTTATCTCGCCATGTAGGAAAATGATTGGACCAATAGAATGCAAAGATATGGCTGCCCAAACCATCGCTGACCCTCCTACGGCTTTCTCTGCGGGAAGGAGGAAGTTACGATCAAAAGCTACCCTTGGCTGTTTGAATATATGGACTTGTCCAATTAGGGGAAAATTGAAAATGCTTGACCCATCAGAGTATATTACTTTCCTCGACTGGCCAGCATGTGTGATCTTTACTTCAATCTAACTTCTTCTGAATATCGAATTGAAAGTGTAAAAGTTTCTCGATGATGGATTGTATGTGATATTCGATTAAATTGAATCCGCAGCTTACAGGTTTGACCGAAATTGAGTTAGTCTACATGCTATTGAACTCTGCAGTCAATCTAGTGGCATTTGTTCGGCGATTATTTACTCCAATGCCTTTAAACTTCTGTGAGTCTCTTTCAGTGAGCTTAAAAGTTTTACCAAAAACATTCCTCCTTCTAGAGATGTTACTTAACTTTTTAAATTCTGACACTTACTGGCATGTTACCTCGAAAAATCAGAGGAGTTCAGCTGTTCTGACATCCTAAGATTTGCTCTTTTTCGAACTAAATCAGATCACACATCGTGTCTCTTTATTTTACAGTAGGATAAAAAACAATTCAGAATCATTAAAAATAGAATTGAAGCTACCTTCATTAAAAACATATCACTATAAAGTTGGGATGTATATTTACAATGCAGTGGCTCATTGTAATATTGGATGACTGTCCCAGTTATTTTGTCCAACTTCTGTGTATTTGAAGAATTACAAGCTTTCTATTACTCACTCGGCATTTTCTATAGTACAGTACTAAGTTTTTATTTTCGTTGATCTAACTGTATTACATGTGAGGATAAAACTTGTAAGAAATGTTATAGCAACAAATAGAAAACGCATCGAACAGTTAGGCCTTGAGAACATGTTTCAGTACTCTCAGTTTTGCGCTGCGTGTAAATCATAGCATCTGTACATATTGTATGATACTAGCCCCGTCTTACTGAAGTGCCTCTTACGACATGTGTTTATGTAGATGCCGCTTTGTTAGTTACCTCAACGCAGAGCTCAATTTCAAAGTCGATCATCTAATGTAATGAATATTTTAGAAATCTCATTGTGAATATATAAAACACTCAATAGTGAGAAAAGTTTAGGCCACTTAAGCTTTCGAGTCCGAATTAATTTCATTGGTCATTCAATTTTCTCAGCATTCGGAATTTTACAGTTGGATTTTCCAGCATGAATATTAATGTCTACTTTGTTGCAAACGCCGCATCTTCGTAAGACTTACTTTGAAGAGATTGAACTTTTGTAAGTATTGATTTTGTTCAGAGTGTAAAAATTTTTATAAGCGACAAGAGTCGTTATTAATTTAGCTGTGTAACTTCGATGATAGAAACTTATGTAAGTGTAGCTAGTTCGTATATTGGTTCCGCGGTTTTTGAACAGATGAGCTACTGTGTAGTTCGAAGATTTTTTGCTGTTCAGCACTAATTCCTACGAGGAGTTTTCACAGAAGGTTCATGCCGAAATACATGCAACACTTACGTATATAAGATTTTTGATGTTCTGAGAACTATTATTATTTTCTGCTTTTGAAGCTGCGTTCTGAACGAGTTACGTCGATCAATGTTAGAACATATTCGAAAATTTAATCCAGTTCGTCGAATAACCGTTGTATGAAAAATTAATGATCCAAAATTGCGCCCAAGTAATTTGTATAGGTTGGAAGGAAATGCTAGTATTTGTTATGTTTTCGTGATCGATTTAGTGTGCCAAATTATTAACTGTAATCGTGAATTCATATTTTACTGAAGCATAAGAATTTTGTAGTACGCATATGTTTATTGTGTATCCACGTGAGATTCAATTAAATATCGTTAGTGATAACGATACTAATAATTGTTTTTTGAACAAATTACACGCTAATATCACGCTGTTTGATGTGTTGTCTTCCTAGAAATATTACATAAAAGAGTGAACTCTTTACAACAGCGGGTCTAGATTTTAAGTGCGTGCTATTTAGCTGTCGAATACGCTATTTGTATTCACTGTATTCTAATCCATTGTGGCTGGAGAAATAAAGGAATTTGTTTGTGAATTAGAGTTCGAACCCAGCCTAGCCTCATCAATGTACTGGTTGACTTTGATTTTGTGCAGCAAGAGAAACAAGACTTGATGGGTCATTTTTTTATGTAATTATATTCAGTGTATTTTTTAATTGTAATTATCCGTTGAACGGTCGCCAGAAGCTAGTCATAGTCTTGCTTACTCCCTATGGTACCCATGAAATATAAAATACGCCCTACCAGTAATGCATTATTGAGGATCCCGCTTAATAGGAAAGAAGTGAAGTCAACAGCGAGTTAAATGCAGGTTTCCGTCAACACTTCGGCACCTTTAAATTGTAGAAAGGACGTTTTTCTCAACAGTTAACTCGTGGAGCGAACAATCCTTCCAAAGATACTATTTACGAGTCGCTCCCGCCTGAGTATCTGAAGGTCGGCTGGAACTCTCGTAATCAGCTGCGTATTGTAATGAGTAAAGAGTTAATAAATGAAAAATTTTCCTATTTTGGTGTTTTGCTAGCCTTCTGACCGCGATAGCAGGAACTACCTGATAAAATACAGAAATCAATTTATTGAGACAATTGGAGGAACTTTTCTAAAGCTATTAAAATAATATCTGGCGTGTAGTGCAAGAATGAGGATTTCGCCGCGGTAACCAAGAGGTTACACTCGTACAGAAGCTAACGTTAGGAAATAAATAAATGGTTCCAACCGCTACGAACAAATTTCTATTACATGTAGCGGAAGCAATATTAAGGTACTAAAGGTAGTTTCTCAACATCCTTTCAAAACACTAGGTTTGGAATTCAAAATATCGATACCATGGTTCAAGAGCGGGCAGAAATGTCCCTTCCACTGTACAGTGTGCACGATAGAATGAAAGTGAGTCAGAAATTTGAACAAAGCAAAGCAGGCACTAAGTAGTGCTAATTTAATCAGCAGCTCTTCAATGACTAGTACGTGGCAAGACGCTGTCACCCGTAGTTACACAGTTGTGTAAATTTTGTAAACATTTTTAGGTTGGTTGTAATTCGTACGCTGCATCCAAGATTAGAATAATAGGGAATTATATGAACAAAGATATCCAAACTTACTGTGGCAATTTGAATGATTTCGTATTTTATTCTATCGTTAGATGAAGGTTAAGTCGTGAAAAAGAATGGAAACGTTCCACGAAGCGGGATGAGAAAGGAAGTAAAGGGGTTAATAATTTTCTTATGATTTTGGTAGGTAAGCCAGAAACCGTGTAAGACTCCCAATGTATTAACAAGTGCAACTATTTTTTACTAATGAAGCGCAAAATTGTGCGAAAGAAAGAAAAATCGTTTATTCAGAAATTAGTCACGTACAAGGTACGGGTCACATCGGTTTTTTAAAATCATTAAGATTCCAATTTTAAAACTAGGCGTGGACGTCACGTTGAGACTTCCAGTTGTGATTCTTAATTCACTAGCCCAACGTTCAGCAAAACGCTGAAGAACTGCACGCAACTAGGTAACATTTGCTAATGATCGATGATCTGATTTCGATCACATGATGTACTCCTATAACCGTAGCGCAAGATCTATGAAAAGAAATTTATTTTATTAGTACATGAAAGGAACAAACACATTTGTCGTACTCCCTAGGAGAAAAATTAGATGATAATACATACATAATTCACACATGTATTTTATACATGACTTTCGTATTTGTATTTTAGGACATGTATTATTTAAGATGCTATCAATATGTATATCTAACAACCAAGTTATATTTAGTTTTTCACTAATTTATATATTTGTGACAATTAACAAAGCTATTTTCAAAGACCTACCTCAATACAATGAAAATAATTTTGAGATTATGGTACTTCTATACTCTGTACTCTTGGTTTTTAACCGAAGTAATATTAGTGATAGGCCGTGAAGAATTAACGAGATGAGAACAATTTCGGACAGAATTGACTTATGATGCTAGTCCTTTTCCCTTGATACTAAAATTTAGAAGCACACATTCATATACTGATTAATGAATTTCATAGGACTTTTTAAGGAGGGTATAATATCTCAAAAAACAAATATTTCGCCAAGTTTCATAGAGGCAACAGCGTTTAGCTAGCCATTTCCTGGTAGGTGTGGAATTTTGTACCGCTTTTTCCCTCACCCTGTACAATTGAAACGTAGAAATGATGCAATGCTAATTTATTTTTTAAATTGAGTTCCCAGCATCCCATGAGATCTCATGTTCTCCCCTCTACAAAATTGCACCTATTTCTGAACTGAGTAATATTTTCTTTCAAATTTTATTTCTAAAACAAATGACCTAACAGTTACTTTCTTACCGAATTTCAAAATTCATTAAGTTAGAAACTTGAACCATTCATGAGTGAATACATAATTATGTTCATATAACCGCAGGCCGACAACTTTAGAGGTAACTCTCCCCCTTGCAACCCTGATCGCCGCCTCAGGGCTCGGCTCTAACGAGCTAAGCCCATGCCATCATCAGGGCCTTTTAAGAAATTCTTCAGCAGTTTAATTTGCTTTCATGTCGATCATCAAAGACCGACCATTAGCGTGCAGCAGTTCGGTATGCTTTCTATTTCTCCTGAAGTGATTTTTAGGATCTCATGGAGCTATTATTGAACTTAAAAATAATTCATTCGATAGAAGTATGTTAAGTGCTTTTATTTACTCACGTGAAAGACCCTATCGCATTTATACCGCTCTTACCATAGGATATATAGTTACCCAAGTACGGCGTATAACACAATCAGCCATGGAGAATGATGGAGATGACTTTGAATATGCTCCCTTTTGCCCTCAAGTGATGGAAGTTTTCGTTTCAAGTCATACGAAGCTAGCGTACCAGCTGCTATTCAAGAGCCGAGTTTTAAATTGAATTTAAAGTTTCCTTAGAAATGGGAAACTTTTTTCTTTTAAAAAAGGAATCATTTTTAATAAATATTCTAGCAAAATATAAAGCTGAAATATTACTTGAACGAATTCTATTCAGTGGATTTCAGGATACTCCGAGAGTGTCAATTTGTCTCGATTAGATCTCTCTGTAAGCTCTGGCCAGTACCCAGCAGATTATGGGGAGTATAGCCCCTCAATGGCCCATAATACCTCTAATGGCAATTAGAGAGAAGCCAATCCTTCTCCTTCAGCGCACTGCGTCAGCCGCAGCTCGGCTTTAAATTCTAGGTGAATGCTACCATGCGAAAGAAACTTTTGCGTTTATTAGTTTGGTTATCGACCTCATAGTTGTTAGGGTCACAAACGCGATAGTTCATACGTTAACATTTATTCAATCCGAGCTCGCTTATTCTACGATTAGGTGAGCATGATTTACACATTCTAGCTGGTTGTATCATTCAGAATTTGTTTTACAAGTTCGTTTTGCGTTCACAGTCTTTTACATTCAAAAACTGTTTTATGTTCGCCAGTTTATCTTTCACGAATGTTTGACTCAGCCAAAACCTTTTCCGCTTCATTCAGCTTTTGTGAAATTTAAAATATTTAAGTAATGATATTCATACCGATATTCATTCTTTCAACCTTTCGTCTGCGTCTAAATATAAAGGAAAAAACTAAGTCTTATTTAATAACAACTTTCACTCACATTTCGTACCCGGGAGGACCCTGGTTCAAATCTCGGCTCAGTCGAGGTATTTTCACGTAAGCAGGGAGTACTTCCCTTGGAAAAGGAAGTTTAAACTCGCATTCCTCACATCCCTGACCACGCCAGTAGTTGTAAGGCATTGAAAACCCAGCGGTAAAACGTGTTGGAATAAATGAAGGTTATCTTCTCTCAGTGAACTTGAACATCGTAATTAACTAGGTCTTAGTCCTGCAACCTTTCTTGGTCGTTTGATGGATGAATTTGCATTCATCGGCTGCGTTAGGTTTTATTGATAATTTTGCATTATACAGTAAATATCTGTTCTGAAAAGTTCATGCCAGTACTGTACGAATAATTTGGAAAAGTTAACGTGCTCAAAGTGAACAGAAATAATTTCGCAAGTATAGGATTCTGGTCCAGAAAGTCATGAACTGCAATAAAAGACACGACTGTTCAAAGCTTCCGTGAAGGTAAGTACGCTCTTTGAGCTAACAATCGAACTTTGCTTTTAGGTAAAAAACAAATTGCTTTCAAATTTGGTACACATATGTAACTCGATAAAACACATTTTATTATAGAATTTATTTTATAGCTCAAAAATAGATATTAAAAGATTAATTTTTTGGTAGAACTTCAAAAAATTGTCCCGTCAAGAATTTTTTGCCCTCGAAAGACAGGTCTGCGTTTAGATGTAGGGATGCGTTCCAATGCAGAAACCAAAAGGTTTTGGTTAATTTAAAAAAAAAAACGAAAAATTATTCTCATGACCCCTTATAAAAATTTAGATATTTTTCAATTTTCGTGCATACTTGGTCAATTTTTCAAATGAAGGAAAATTTTTTCAAAAGTTTTAGTTTGCATTTAAAGTTTGCGTTGAATGAATGATCTATGTCTATTTGTAGGATGGAAACTCTACGAGCTGAAATTTTTCAAAGTCAGAAAACTTAATTTTACAGGAGAAGCGAATAAACCGAAAAAAGTGTGTTTGTTCAGAGTTCTTTACCAATTACAGGCAAAAGATGCATGTTATACATCATGCAATAAATTTATAATGGTGCACATCAACTAGTGAGACTGATACACTACACATGAGTTACAGGAGGACGGGGATCGTAGGAGTGGGATCGTAGACTGAGCTGCTGTGAGGCGATCGTAAGCTCCCTCCTAAATCATGTGCCCATGTCAGCGCAGCAGGCACAGCAAATAGTTCGAGTGAGTATTAGTAGTAGTGAAAGCAGCGCTTCAGTAACTCAAGACTATGTCGCACCGAAAAGTAGGGACCATTTAGTATGGACTTAGGAGAACGGGGAATCTATGCACAGGGTGTTCCCACACAAGATCCCCTGCGCATAGAAACAGCAAGTTAGGAAGGAAGAGGAAGAAAAGACAAATAAGAAATAGCGAAGAAAGAATGAAAACGGAAAGAAGCAAAGTGGGCACGAAAGATAGAAGTCCCGAAGGTCTATCTAAAGCTGAGGTAGCCTAGCGGTGCTCCCCTGGGGGCACTAGTCCCCATAGCATAGGATAGACAAACCTAACTAACCTACCTCTATTGCCTATGGCCTATCCTATGCCCCCTGAGGGGACAAATAGTTCGAATCCTTTTAAATGGATTTTGTAGTATAATAATACATGGTTTCGAGCTAAATCATATGTAAATTCACCGGAATTGTATTTTTTCTCTTTCTTCGCCCGTAGCGCATTCATTTTTGTTGGTACACTTTTTATATTTTGATACGTTGTAAAGCACGTATCAAAGAACGCATTCCAATCAAAAGAACATTTTCAAACAAAACTCTATCGGACGGTCCCCTTAAGTATAAATAAGTCAGAGTTGATGAAAATAAGGAGTACAACTGTTTGAGAAACTTTGGTGCCATTTTGAAGGTTTCTGTTAAATTTCAATAATATTAACAACGTTGATTATTACCAGAACATTACACTGAGTGCCTGGCCAACCAATTACAAATCGGAACATGATTCACCCGGACTTACATGGTTAATTATAAGATTTTAATTTTACTCTTGAAGATCGGAATCGCTGAACGAGTTGTGTGTAAATTCTTTGAAATACAACACATTTTTGCTAACAATGAGCAATGCATAAACAAATACGCAATCACGTAATGTGAAAAGCAATTGAATTCAGAACATGAATTTTAAAATTAAGAAATGAAAGCATTCCCAACACAGACGGAAAAACATTTCATTTTTTGTCGTGGAACATAGTCGCAATTTCTTGCAAGAAGAAATGAAAATGAAACAGGAGTTTTGCGCTGTAACTAGCTGTAATATGTCACATCACCATTTGTTATTGGCGTAGGTCCCTCAGAGAGCCTAGAATAAGCCACAATAGGCTTAGGTAAGGTGGGTTTGTCCATCTTATGCTATGGGGACTCGAGTCCTCAAGGGGATGCTACCAAGTTACCTCAGCTCCACAGTAGCGGCCAAAATTAAAGGACAAAATTTGAAAGATGAAGACCTGAGGGTAAATATTTCTATAATTTTTACATAATGTGTACATCATTCAATATCACTGTCCAGGTGATAAACATTGTCGTGACTTTTCAGGCCGAATGAAACAATGTATAAAAAGAAATGAGTAATGAGCTATTTTTCAAAAATCCAAAATTAAGGAAAATAATTAAAATAGTTGTGGTATTCCAAATAAATCATGTTCCTGGCGCGCGAAGGCTCAGATGAAGAAAATCGAATAAAAGATTGTTTATAATCAGTGCAGCATGTATCACATTGGTTAGACGTTCTAAAAAAATATACAGCTGTTAAATCCGCAATTACAAAATTTCTGAATTAAAATCGAAATATTGAACAAATTTCTGGACTTTCGAAAGTGTTGTGCTACGAATATTGAAAGCTTACAGTGACTCTGATAGACTTACTACTCGAAAAAAGTTGAGTAAGCCAAAAAATCTACAGTGAGAGGAATTTTCTATCTATCGTCTTGCGCACAAGGATCGTTTTCTCACTGCAAGATAAGTTTTTACGCAATTTTTGATGAAATATATGTTTCTCGACCAACAGCATCGAGGCTCGAGCTTGAAAATTAGTAAAAAAGTAGCTGTTAGTAGGTCATTTGTATCAGAAATAAAGTTTCAAAGAAAAATATTTTTCAGTTACAGTCATGGGAAGCTGGAAACTCAAATTAAAAGATAAATTAGCTTTGAATCATTTTTACATTGCAGATTAGCTGTCGGGGAAAAAGGGTACAAAATTTCACATCTACCAGAAAGTGACGAGCTAAACACTTTCGCCTCTATGAAACTTTGCGAAAAAAATTCCCTTCAACTTACAATTGATCAAATCCAAATTAGAATAAATTTATTTCAAACTAAAATAAATTATTTTCAAACTAAAATAAACTCATTTCACACTAAAATAAATCCATTTCGAACTAAAATAAATCCATTTCAAACTAAAATAAATCCATTTTGAACAAAAATAAATCCATTTCAAACTTAAATAAATCATTTTCAAATTGAAATCAATTAACTTAAAAAAAGTCAAATTAAAATTAAAATAGCCCATATAATTTAATCACTGCATTTTGAGCTATGTACTTCAAATAAGTTCATGTGATTAAAAAAATTGCAAGCAGTCCCGTTAAAGATATCAATCCTTTATTTTTTTTTAATCAACTCGAAATTTAGATACGTTCGAAAAAATGCAACTATACAACCATATGAAGATCAATAGATATCTACATTAATGAATAAAAATGTAAAAAGATATAACAGCTCAATTATTATTTATTGTTTCGTACATGGGTATGTATTTTGTTGTCAGAATAGCCAAGTCTTGTGTAGAGCGAAAATCGGACACGGTGTGTATCATTCCAAGTTTACTATTACTGAAATTCAGCATATTATTATCCTCCACTAAAAATTTTATAATTACAAATTTCGTATTTTAGTTTGATTTTTTGGCACTTTAAATGAATTGAATTGAGTAAACGTGACCAGTAATATCGTTGTAATCACAAAAATTTTGCAAGCTGACCCGTTATGGACCTCAAATACGATATTTGCAAGATTCATATAATCATAAATAAATAAATACATTCATGGCATATTTATTTAGTTTGTACCCTCACATGCGTCGTTGTGAATGTTTTTACTAGAATTTTACGGGGAATAACGAGAAGTCATGCGCAATTTTAATATTTATGCGGAAAGTTCGATGGAGTTTTGTCCAAAGGTATGAAAACGTTTTTTGTTGTACAACGTTCTTTGATACGCAATTTACGACATCCAAATTTGGAAGCTGTACTTTCAGAGGTCTTCAGTACTTTTAGAGCCCTCCATCTTGCCAGGGTCAGCCCTGCCATGAAAGGAATTTGAAGTTTTGGTAATATATACATCACTGTAATTTGTACGTGACAAAGCATCTCTATAACCAGGATACACCTGAAATTAAATATTTGATTCAAAATAGCTAGAAAATACACATTCTGCCGCTGTAACAAACAAGATAAGAATTTAATAATGAAATTTTCAGCAAAGGCTTATTATATGCTGAATTTCAGTACTTGTGAACGTTAAATAATAAACTTAGTGTTAAATTTTTTCTTTGTTTATTCAGAGTACAAATTACATACCTTTGTAGGAAACAATGAATATTAATGATTTAGATATGCTGCATACTTTTAAATTTTCATTTAAGCTCTATAAATATCTATATATTAATACGCTTGATCTTCGAACAAGATCTTCGACCTCTCGCTACGAATTGCAACTACAAGA
>VOMN01112886.1:0-24275 GCA_014899125.1 Orchestia grillus | reverse complement strand
CTAGAATTAATATTTAGGGATGAAACGAAACGCTAAAAATAATGTCGCTCATGTTGTCCAACGCTTGCAGGTCCGCAAGAGCTCCCACATCGTACCATTCACATTGCGTACCAAATTTGCACTTTTGTATTGCTGCTCGGAGAAAACTATTTGATTTCCCATTCCTTAGTAACTACGCAAAAAAGTAACTCCACTGCGCGAGTTATGTTTTCGTGGGCGGGTCAGTAAACTTTCCAACTCATCTTTCTTCAATAAGCCACAAGTAACAAAAAATATCACAATTAAGATACAAAAACAAAATTTAATAGGAAAAACAGGCCTTTTTCTATGGCTTTACATTAAGAAGAGTAAAGATATAACATTTAATTACCATGGACGAAAGTTGTAACGAATGTTTAGCCCTGTCATCAGAGATAAGATGTCTTTACTTATCGCTGCCTAATTAGGGCAACGGAACCTGGATCTTTTTTCCCCCAATTAGAGAATGAACGCATGTGAATTGTAGGCTAAATGGGCAGCCTTGTCAGGCCATTTACACATTATGCTCGTGAACTTCACTCTTAATGAATGTTAAGTAGCAGTGATGCATCCCTGGAATGCGGCTTGAGACGCATACCCACCTGCAGAGCAGTCGGGTCTTTAAATCTCCATATCATTCGCATTCTCGAGCACCCCCAATGACAAAAGCAAAAAAAGAACATGCATTATAACTAGTACCTAAAAATTTGGAGCATTCTGAAGCTAAAAGATTTGTCTCCGAGCATAAATTTAAATTGAGTTTATAGTCGAGTTTTCTTTTTTGAGGGCGCTGGGGCATGAGCCTCCCTCGACCGTCGTTTCAGATGATGTATCGTAGTTTAAAATTTGCAGAGACACGTTTTTGGAACACTTTTCTGAAGGATATCCGAAAAAAAGGTACAACACGCTTTAATTTCAAAGTACAAATCTCTTAAGAAATATAAACAACTATCTTTTTTGACTCATAATCACTCTTTCGATCGGTTCGAAAAAAACATAGCTAGATTTAACGAAGTTACGGGTATAAGGTAAATGTTTGAGCCGCCTTAGACTGCACGTAATCTGAATGTCGGCTATACACACGAATTAAGCGCCCCTTACGTGCGGGAGGTTTCATAAATCCTGCCGAACTTTAATTGGGCCTTTTCGTGTCCCCAAATTTAAAGCCATAGTTTTACGGTAATCGCTAATTTTCTTTACTTCGAATAATTTTTTTGATTTTTTTTGTTCACAATACTTGCAAGTGGTGAGTCGCTGAGCAGTTTCCAACAGCGGGATGCTTCCTCATAGGGATGACATTCAATTCAACCTCGTTTCCCTTTGTGGAACGCCCTATTCTTCTCAGTGAATTTGGCGTCGCAGGAGTTACCACGTTGCCTGTTACTCGATTACACTCATCTTGAGTCTTTGTGATTCCCACACAACTTTGCAATAATCCATTCAGTAGCACTACTAAATTCAAAGCAAAATGCGAGAGACATGGCATTACTCACCTGATCAGAAGAAATTCAATTTCGAGTAAACTTTCAAAATTCACTCATATAGATTTATGGCGCTCATTCTCATTTCTGTGACAGTTTTTGAGAGAGCACGGGTTTGTGGAGAAAGTTTTAAAGAAAAGTAATTATTGAGTTTGTTATTCCTTTACACTTTGGACACTGCCCCGAATATTGTATTTTTTCAGCTAATCATCCAGTATCCTAAGTACAGGATTTTGCTGATGTTCGTCTAGTAATCTCGTTATGGAATTTATCTACTTTTCAACCAGCATCCAAGGCAATGGATATATCTGATGATGATACAGTATCCTAGGTACAAGATATTTCTAATGTTCATCAGAATATCCTATTTACAGTGTATTTCTAATGTTCATCAGGGTATCCTAGGTACAGGATATTTCTAATGTTCATCCTGTATCCTAGGTACGGGATATTTCTGATATTTATCCTGTATCTTAGCCGCTGAATTTTTTTATTTTATGACATAACTGAAGTTATTTCGATACTTTCATTGTCAATGAATGCACTACCGAATTCGGAAAGTCTCCGTCTGATTACGTTTAGAAAGAGTGTTAAAAAATCTTCAAGTTTTTCTCGAAGAAAATGTCAAGTTTCTTCTAATTCACTTAATCGGATTCCAGCGGGTTTATTATGCCTAATTTTATAAATTGCACAGTAACGATTCTTTGGTTCTGAAACTGCTTCATCGCGCAGTTGTGTACGTGTATATTTCGACATTTATCAATTGTTTCTGACGTAGTGCTTGTTATTAATTTAATAAAATTTATATCTCATGTTGTAGAAAGATTTGGACCTACTAAAGGAATGGAACTAATGAAATATAGCTTTCTAGATATCTATTTACCTGTCCGCTCATTTTGTTTACACCCCACGTTTTTTCAGCTCCAAGCCCACAGACATCTCCCGTGCAAAATAACTATTTCCGAAGGAACGTAATATGATATCTAAGGTTTTGATCGTTGGCAATTCCTTCAAATTATGATTAGCAAGACATTTGTGTAAATTAATTGTGAATAAATCCCACCAAGAGCGATGAAGAGAGTCCAGGGACAAGGTTTACTTCTCGTTAACGCATGTATCATACATCAGAATACAAACGTCAGCTGTGTAAAAAGTCGGTAAATTGTATCAACAAAACTTCGAGGGTATTCAATAGTATGCTTACTATGCACGTATTAGGAACAAGCTACTTGTCTGCTGAACTTTGTTGCCGGCGTCGAGATAGGTTACTTAGGAAACCCCAATGATAGAGAGGTATAATAAATCCAAAATCAATTAAATCTATTTTCAAGATGGAAAACGAGTGAGGATTGATGGTTAGAAATCGATGGAATAATTTATAATATTCCATCTGAAAAAAATGTACCGAAATCAGCCACATACAAAGCATAGGAAAATCGGGTTTTCAGCCAGTAAGATTGCAGCCTTAAAATTAAAACGTGGAAAAGAAAAGAAAAATAGTTCATTCCAAACTTGGTCACATACAAGTCACTATGAAATTTCTGATTGTGATCAACATGACTACAGCCTTGAAATTACTGGTGGAATTTGCGTTGAAATTTCAAATTGTTTTGCGTAATTCTATGCCACCAGCAAAAAGTTGAATATTAACCCCAAAACATAGAGTGTGATCTTGGTGCACACCTCTTAAAATAAAGCAACATTTCAAAAATGGCCTAGATCAACCTAGATTCTCTTGTACATCATGAGAAGAGAAGAGAAGTGAAATAAAGAAATATTTAATTTTACTCCTGATGTAACAACAACTTGCTGCTTATCAAATTATCTCACTTCACAATCTGAAAGAAATATCTAACTTTTCATTAACATCTTTGCATAATGGTACTTTACGTTTGTACATTTAAAATCCTGTCCTGAAATTTCTAGGAGAAATCATTGGTGTTATTTTCATCGGTATTATTATTTTCAAGAGTAATCATTGGTATTATTGTCATCGGTGTTATTATTTTCAAGAGTGATCATTGGTATAATTGTCATCGGTGTTATTATTTTCGAGAGAAAGCAGCATTGGCACATGAAAAAAAACGCGACAAGGCTTTCATATTTGTAACGCTTACTCCTACTCTGCACCGTACGCAGCGTACGAACATAGGTACCGATTTGCATGCATAAGAGATTAGACTGAGGCACCTCCGCCATTTTGCGGAGCGGTCGGCACCTTGTAAGTCGTGGTGGTCTGTAGCTGAGGGGCGCAGCAGGGGGACGCAGCAGGCAGTGTAGAGAGTGTTGGAGCACCTTGTTGCATTTCAGACGCTTGTTGCTGCATCTTGTCCTTGTTACACTACACGCGCTTGCTACATGAAATCCTGACGTTTTTAGCATTTGCTGAGCCGGCTACGTCATTCCGTCAATGCTCCATTTGCTGCAGATGTTACAGCATTTGACATTTTCAGCATTTCCTGCCACTGCTGCAGCAACCAGTAGTTGTAACATTCAACCCCCCCTCCCCCCCTCCTGCTGCCGGATACTGCTTTTAATTGTAGTTTTCTCTCCTTCGCTACAACGCCGATCACTTGCAGCATTTCCCGTGTCTGTAAATGCAGGATTTTCAGGATTTTCCTACCAGTAAGAACACGATTCTGCTTCGTGTAATCCCTCCACACATTCACCTCCGTCTGTAGCTGCACCGTGCAGATGGAACGACAAAATTTTCGCGGGCATCTCGGGGGAACATCGAAGTCTTTCGAGTTCTTGAATGCGAGCATTTTTTTACGATGGTCCAGCGAAATTCTTCAGAGGAAGGTTGTGATATTTCAGAGTGAGGTAGTGGACTGTCAGTGTCGCTTTCCAGGTCAGTGCCTGAAGATCGCCAGTGCTACATTCAGTGCATCTTTGCGTGTTCTCGTAACTCTTGAATCTATGTTTTTTGACTGATGCTCGTCGGTACGAGTTCAGCGGGTGCCTGTCAGTGCTAATGCTCATCAGTGATGAATCCTTTATATCTTTGCCTGATGACCGCCAGTGCTGCCTCCATTGTGTTTTGACTGATGTTCGTCAGTTCTGACTCAATTGTGATTTGACTGATGCTCATTAGTGCTGAATCCTTTGTATCTGCCTGATGACCGTCAGTAGATCATCTATTGAATTTTCGACTGATGTTCATGAGCGCTGCATCCAGAGTTCCAGTGCGTGACGGTCATTAACAACGAGTTGTGGACCCAGCACACCCACGCCGGACCATCGAAGCATGCGCGCGTCCACGGGCACCCATCGTATCGCTTTATAAGACCGGCTTGAGAACCTGGTCACCCAAGCAGAAGCAATCTGGTCCCCTGACTCAGGTTTGTACATTCAAATAGACGATGCTCTTTGCTAAGGTTACAAGAAGCTCGACGACAGTCTGTGCTAGTTGATCTGTGATTTGTAGAGGGTTTCATGGCGCACTGGTTAGCGTGATAGCCTCGCAGCTGGGAAGTTAGGGTTCGACTCTGTCACTGATTTTCACGTAACCAGGGAGTCCTTCCCTTGGAAAAGGAAGCTTAAACCTCGCATTCCTCACATCCCTCACGCGGCAGTAGTTGTAAGGCATTGAAAACCGTCAAATAACCTGGAATTCAGCATCCGGCAATATTAATTTTTGTGCCTCTGTCTACTGTCAAGATCTCAAGATGTGTGTCCATTGTTATCCATGGCACGTGTGTTTTGAAATATTTGGTACTCTTGAATCGGTGTTCATTTTTGTGTCTCTGTCTACTGTCAGAGTATGTACTACTCATATTTTAACACCGTGTATGCACAAGAGCACGGAGCAAACCATAGCCTTGCAGCTAGTGAACTTTTCAGGGCTAGGAGGCATGAATTTCTCAACATTTTGTGTTCTCCTTTTTAACTCACTGATGTAGTCGCTTTAAGAAACGAAACACAGACATAATTTTTTAATACTGTTACTTTGAAGAACCCCCCACAGCGCCACCTAAGAAATGTTGTCACTTTAAAAATCTGCCCACGGTCACAACTCACTCACTAATGGGGTTACTTTCAAGATCCCCTTACGGCCATAACTGACTGATAGTGTCACTGTATCAATGAACCACTAAAGACCACAACTCACTGATGACGTCACTTTAAAGAGCCACCCACGGCCACAACTCACAGATGACGTCACTTTAAAGAGCCACCCTCGACCACAACTCACAGATGACGTCACTTTAAAGAGCTATCCACGGCCGCAACTCACAGATGGCGTCACTTTAAAGAGCCACCCTAGACCACAATTCCCTTCTGGCATCTCTTCAGAGAACCACCCAAAGCTAGTACACGCTAATAAAAAGTATAAAACAACTAGTATTACACCCCGCTTGAAGAAAGGCTTGTTCCAACCCTGGTGCCTGTCTAAGAACGGATAAGATACGATCGCAATTATTCACAGAGGAATTCAACTCGCCGGGATTTATTTGCATAAGATCGTCTCGAACATGTCCGTCTGCGGCACGCATCCCGTGTTCAAGTTCATGCGAGTGCAGTCGCACAAAAAGAATCATTGATGCTTTAGGTGGTGCTAAAGGAATCTACTCAATACTTTCTCGCATGCAAATCAAGGATATTGAAGACAAAAATAAAGTGCTCTTTTCCTGATCGCTCAAGCTGGTGTTAGAAGCTCAGTTGAAGTATATATGCATTTTTTAAGTAGTTATGAATTGCATTAGATGTTAGATTTACATACATTTTCATTGTTAATAAAATTAGAAACTTAAAAATGAGACTGCAGAATTTATTTGATTGAAACCCGTACGTTGTATGGCAAAGATTATGCTTCATGTTTTTTTTTGACAGTTAGATGGTGAAGGATATAGCGTAAACCAATGAGCACTCGCGTAATGATGAGTTACAAAAATGGAAGGCTAGGTAATTAACAAAAGCAAATGCATACTTCTACTTATTCTGTGACATGAGCTAAATTAATTCATTTTGGTTGAAGTTTGAACAAGACTTAGTGATGTAACTCGGTAAGTTGCCTAAGAAGCAAACCAAAAATAATATCTTGAAGATGATTCCCATACGAGCGTTCAGCAAAGATTTAAGCAGAAGCTGCTAAGAACGAGATGTTCTTTATAGGTGAATACTGAAACTCTTTTTTCAAGTTAGCTAAAATGAAAACAAATGAGTTTCAAAAACTCTCACAACTCTAAAGTTTGAAAAGAAATAGAGTACCAAAAAGGAAACTGATCTTATAGTAATTTCTCTGACTTCAAAACAGCGTATTTTTGCTCCGTGTGACCCTAACGACACTCAATTTAAAATATATTGTACACGAATATTGCAATTTTTATTTTCAATCAGCCTTAACGATCCCAAAAAGTATGTACGATACGTCCTGGTCCAACAGATAGACGGAATGATGAACTATCCTGTACTCTTGAAACAGTTATGTTAATTGAAATTTGGCTAACGCAGCACCAGACTAATTTGTCAAACTTATTGAAATGTAAAATCTGTATTTAATATCCTTTCTTTATATACAAACCTCTATTTATCATCCCCTTCAGTTAGGCTTAAATTTTTTTATCGTATATAAGGGCGTTTATTAACGAATAGAACCCCGTTGTTTGAACCGGACAATCTGTGTGAGTATTAGTAAAAACATTAGACTTAAATGATCCGATATGAAAGCCAATAAACCTTCGCCATTATATCACAGTGAAATATTTGAAACATTTATTTTAAACTAGACTGTCGTAGAGGAAAACTGAGGTCGTCCAGAGTTCATGATGAATAGAAATTAAAAGCTTCAGCTGGACTTTTTGCTCTTTATTGCCCAAGCTTTCGTACTTTTCTGCAGAATGCGTTCTCAGAAGAACGAGTCGTGGAAATATCAGACACATATGTTGTATGCCAATTGGTTGTAGAGGACGAGCCTTTTTCCCAGTGCCGGAAGATGCAAAGGGCTAAATGAATGCATGCTCAATGTTCAAAGATATATTTTTATTCTGTTATCACCGTGCTTTGAACAGGAAAACATTATGAATTTTAAGAGTATGTCTATTCAATTCATGTTTTTTACGTAAACCTGTACTTTCACACTCAGTGATTCCGGTAAAACCAAAACAACTTTCAGCTTGATTTTCGTAGTTCTTAATTACTATATATGAAATAAATTTAGATTTATTTATGCATAGTAATAGTATTTAATTAATGCTTAGTAATGTCGCACTCTTGCACACTCGCATTTATGGAATAGATGGAAATACGAGTATCTTCACGTACTAGAGCACCAATAGCTAGACTTCTTGACAGAAAAAATAGAAATCATTATTTAGGAACCCACCATCCATTTTTGAAGGAAAATTTTAGTGTTCTTGCTTCATCTCCCCATACCAGTGCTTTGAACAAAACTTAAAAGCATTTCAGTTCACAAACACAGACTTGTCCTCAATGATCACCCTAGTTCAGTACTACTGCAACTATTGAGTTATTACGTAACTTATAACACAATGTCTATAAGCTAATTTTTGTTTTTCATCATAGTCTTGTCCTTATACAGTATAATGGTAACTGTGTATACCAATGTTCATTTGTTTTTCAAGTATTGATGATGAGCAAAGCATGCACTCAGAAGTTTTACTTTCATGAATACTTTTATGGAAAGACTTTCTACGAACCACTATAATTAGCTTAAAATAAAAAAAATACGTTTTCCAGAAACAAATGATGTTCATGAATTCTAATTTCATGTAATACTGCTACTTTGAATGCATATCGTATCAAAATTTTCTCAGGCTATAACAAACCTGATGAAAATTGAAACGTTTAGTAAATTTTATTCGTCTGCATTTGTGAGTCAGCTGGGCTCACAAAGTGTGTTGAGCGGATTGTATAGAAACGTCCGAGTAACGTTTTACTTATTCGGTAAAACGTTGATGATCATTTTCCTGCTGTGCGGCACGTGTAGAAGATTGTGTGGATTGCTCGTAACGGGACTGGTCTCCAATTCTTCAGATGCTACGTTTTATGGTATAGTTTTTTGTGTGTCTGTGTCCTATTTGTAATCTACAATTCATTTTTGTGTGTTTTGTTTTGTAGATTAGATAGTGACGCGTGTATTTTACAAAGCAACGAGTGATCAGTGACCAGTGTGTCCCATTGACAAACGTTTGTATTTGATTTAATATAGGCTGATTCGGGCTGGAGTGAGACAGATTGATGAGATGATTTGTGAATGCTAGCAGTGCTTGAGTAAGGATAAAGAGAAGAATGAAGGGAATGAAAGGCAGAAATTGGTAGTGTATGGTAGAATTTTGCAAGCTGTATTGAGCTCCCAAGTATGAGTGTATTGTTTTTTTTTGACAAACTGGATTATCCAGTGCTCTTCTTGGTTGGAAATTGTGTATAGAGTACCTAATATGCTAAGAAATTTATTGACCAAGTTTGTTCATAGCCAATACAGCAAGAAAATCCACTTTTGTGTACAATGTGATTCCTAGAAGGAAATTATTGGTCAAATAAAGGTTCTAGTAGATGTTGGCCTTTGTATCAAGTTCAAGGTGTAAATTCCACTCATTGCTTATCATTCACTCATCCCCTGTTTTCATTCATTTCTTTGTATACATTTTAATATTGAGTTCACAAAAGCTACTCTGTTGTCATGTGTAAGGAATTAAAAAAATTTCTGGGTTGTAATTGCATGGTTTATTGTGGGTCATTTCTTTCTTCATGGTTCAAATTTGTATGAATGGACTGCATGCATGACATCTGTAGCAGTGTCTGCAACCTCACTGTGCAATTTGTATGGTTAAAACAGAGCTCATTCTTATTCCATATGCTTCTTATGTATACTGTGTGCTTTCTTGATGTATTAGGCTACAATATTTTAGATTTTCAGTAGACTCCCTCAAAGCAAGCTATTTCAGAGGGGCACTGCCCATTGGTGATGAGTGTAGAGTAACTGCTCAATTGGTAAATGATAGTATGTAAGAGTTCGAATAAGAAAATAACTGTCTGCTATTCAAAGATTTTTCCATTAATTTCTAAATATATTTGCAGTTGTTTTCAATAGTTATAGTTTTATGGATAATATGTTTGATTTAGTGTGAGTTTAGGTAATATAAATCAAAATCATTTAGTTAACTCAAAAGATAAGGTTTAAGAAGTACTATTCCAACTTTATAATTTGTTGCTAAATTTAGTGAAGTAGATATTCCTTACTCCTAGGAATTTAAACCATTATTGATGATTTATCATTTAATTTTTATATTAAGACCACCTGGGTCACCATGATCACCAAAAAAAATTGGATGTAAATATTGTAATGAAATTTTTTAATGTATCCACTTGTTACAAATATGAATGTGAAACCTGATGCAAGCTGCTCTATTTTGAGATAAGGATGATTTTATGCAGATTTTATTTACTGCAAACTTGCTCCTATATTTATATGTAAAAGAACCATTCCTAATTTAACTTTTCTGTAACCTAACCTAACCTAATTTTGAATAATCTAATAAACCTTTGTTCATTACCATTTGGGGATGCAAAAAATGTCAAATTGTTGTCAGAATTTTTGTGTTGGGGTCCTAAAGTAAAAATTATCTAAATTTTTTTTCTAAATCAAGTATCTTTCTTATATAGTTTGATGGTTATTTTACTCATTTTGACTTTTGTTTTGTTGCATACATATATGATGAATGATATGCATGTCATTGTTGCACTATGATTTAGGGCTCAAAAGTTTGAGATGAAAAAAGTTCAAAAGTCTTCTGCCTGAAAGCTGTTATGTAAGCCTCAATGATTGTTTCTTTACCAAGAGTTTTAAATGAAATAAATCCATATTGATTACTATTGATAGTTAACTGTAGGCCTGAAAGTCTTCAATGATCAACCTTTCTCCTCCCTACATTTTTTAGCCATAGAAATATCTATCCTTTGGTATTGAAAGTGAGCCCTATGTTTTCATTTCGTTGTCAATCCCTAAAGTTATGTCTTGTTATGCCACTAAAATTTTGCCTTTTTAATTATTCTCTCCATATCGTATTCTACAGACTTGGATATCTTACTCTCCCCATGACTCATTTAAGATTAGCTAGGTTTTTGTGTGGCAGAAGTGTGCCCCATGCTGCTGCCATCTTCTTCATTTCTTTATCTAGAGAACTTGAGTGTAAGGTTAAGATGTGAGCTCATTAGTGTACACTGCTTAGTCTATAACAAATTTTATTGTTTGTTAAACTAGCTGTTAGCAGGTCATTTTGTCAAAAATAAAGTGTGATTGAAAAATATTGTTTTAACAACTGATTTAAACTTCTAAATTGTGTTTCATCAATAAAAATGTGAAAAGTTATAGAATAGTGAAAACTTCTACCTATTTAAAAGTAAATTACTAGGTATATCTACATTTCATGTGCAAGTTACTTATGTAAAAAATTTAGATGTACAGTAAATACAGTAGAAATTCTACTCATCTATACCCATTGCCCTTTATTACCATTCTTCCTATTTGGCATTATTACCATGGAATGTCCTGAATACAAGACTCTCCATTAATGAGTTAAACACTCATTTACTCATCCATGCATTGGTTGCTGGATTAAGTTAGTTTGTAGCTAAGAAGCTCAGATCTAATGCTAATTTTTTTCAGTTATTTTTCATTTTCAGATTTATTAGCAACTAGCATTAGAAATAAGGCTATATCTGAGCAATGAATTCCAAAGACTCAAAAATGGAGAGCAATAGTAAGGCACAGAGAGTGCGGAATCTCTGCATCATGGCGCATGTTGATCATGGCAAGACGACCCTTGCTGACACGCTGATTGCCACTAATGGCATCATCTCTGAAAAGCAAGCTGGGTCTATCAAATATATGGACAGGTATGTATTTGAGCTTTGTAGAAAGTTTTGTTGCTTTTACCTTTGGTTATTTTATTTAGTAGGAAGTGATATTAAAAAAAGAGGAAAAATGCTAGCTAGCAATTATTCATGCTGAGTTATTCCTGCTGATTGATGGTTGTTTGAGTTTCATTACATATGATAAATTCTTAAATCATATTAAATTTCTTCATTGAAGTATCACTGGATTGTAACTGATAGTGTAGGTAACATTCATGCTGAAATTGTTATGTGTAATTTTCATTATTTTAATTATTTGCTCTAAGAAGTATATGAACTGAATATTTCTTTTCTGTTTTTGCTATCAAGCGATTTCTAACTGCTAAGTGTAATGTTAACGATGTTTTGAGTGCAGCCGCCCTGATGAAATGGCGCGGGGCATCACCATGAAGAGTTCTTGCATCACACTGGCATACCCACTCAACAATGAGAGTTACCTCATCAATCTCATTGACTCACCTGGTCATGTTGACTTCACTTCAGGTATGCCATCTAAATTATCCACTCAACAATGAGAATTACCTCATCAATCTCATTGACTTACCTGGCCATGTTAACTTCACTTCAGGTATGCTATCAAAATTCTTAGAAAATTTACAAAATGACACAAAAGGCCACAGCTGCTTGAATTTTTAAATTTTCATCTTGATATACCTAGGTAAGTCTACAAATATGAGTTTAGAACATGGAACACATTTTTTTAGCCAGAGGTAGAATTTATCAAGTCTTGAGTTTTCTTTTATATGCCTATCTATGTATGGTAATTGAACGACTGTTGGTTTCAGGAATTTTGTATTTTCTACCATTTAATTTATTTAGGTATATAAATTTAAGTATAAATATTGCATTTGACACATTTTTGTTATGAATTTCTTCAGTGACATCTTTTGTCTGAAAATACTTTTTCATCCTTCAGTTGATCAGAAATTCAATGTATTAATAATATGAGTTTAAAAATGTTGAAAAGTGCTCAGATTGTCCCTATTTTCCAGAGGTGAGCACTGCAGTCCGGCTTTGTGATGGCTGCATCCTTGTTGTTGACGTGGTGGAAGGAGTTTGTGCTCAGACAAAAGTGAGATATTTGTATTTTTTTTGTACCTTGTTTCTGTATGATATTCTTTACTAAACTATCAAAGGTATAGTTGTTCTGTGTTACTTATGTAATTGAATGCCATTGTGATGTTTGGTTTTTAGCTTTTCCCCTAGTTCCTTGTGTTACTTTAATCCTCTGATAGGTTTTGTGGCAAAAAATGTTAAATTTAGTGATGACTTTTTTGTGGCAGATATATTGGTACATTTAGAAATGGGTTCAACAAAGCCAAGTTAGCTTATTTCAATCTATTTAGGTCTATAATATAATATTAGGTGAAGTTGCTCATCTTTAGTTGAGAAGTGCAAGTTATCTGGGCCTTGCCAAGGAAAGGATTAATTCTTATCCACTGACATCATGGAGCTTATTGGTTGTGTTTTGGAAATCTCACGTATAAAATGAGAGCAAGAACCAATATAATAGGAAATATCTTTACTAATAAACTTTGCAGAATTCCCTGATTTCATTATCAGTGCTGGAAAATGTAAAATGAAAGTCAAACACTCGAATTCAGAAAGTTTGGAATTGTAAGACGAAAGATTAATGAAATTTGGCATGAGTATTATAACTAATAAAAGATAAATATCCACCCATTTACATGAAGTAATCAACATATTGCTCGCCCTCTTATTTCACTGAACATGATTGCTGTTTCCAGGCTGTGATGAGACAAGCATGGGTGTCGGGAGTGAAGCCAGTGCTCGTGCTCAACAAGCTGGACAGGCTCATACTGGAGAAGGAGCTCGCGCCCCTGGATGCCTACTACCACATCGCCAGTGTGCTTGAGCAGGTCAGCTCTATTTGTTCCCCTGGATTATCAAATTATTTTTCTTTGATGGTTGCTTTTAGGTCCTCTGGAATTGAAGGTGCATTCTAGTCTTTACATTTGTTGCTTTGCCAGCTAATAGTTGCTTTTTTCCTTGTTCTGAAATTTGAAATTGTTTGATACTTAGAGTTTAGTTATATATGGGTAACTTGCGACAGATTATTTCTTATAACTTGTATTATTCCTTGTTCTCTCCTCAGGAGGCATAGGATAGACCATAGGCAATAGGGTTTGGTCAGTTAGGTTTCTCTATCCCCAACTAGCATCCCCAGGGAGCACTGTTAGGTTACCTCAGCTTTAGCTAGCCCTTCGAGACATCTATCTTTTGTGTCCACTTTGCTTCTTTCCATTTTCGTGCTTTCTCTGCTGATGATTCATCTTTTCTTGCTATTGCTTCTTAACTTGCAGTTTCTATGTGCAGGTTATCTTGGTTATCTTGTGTGAGAACACACCATGTGCATAGATTCCCCATTCTCTTGTGTCCATACCAAATGGTCCCTTGCCTTTTGGTGTGAGATAGTATGAGTTATTGAAGTGCTCCTATCCTTACTACTACTATTCTTTGTTCTTTGATTTGAGGTGCTCAAGTTCATTGCTTTATTTAATTGGAACACCTACATCTTGTGTATTTGAAGTGCAATATTAAGATCATGATTTTTAAAAGTAGGGTAGAAGAGTGTCTTAGCACTGCCTTTTATTTTCTTGGACCAGAAAAAACTCAATTCCTCTCAAGTTGGAGGCCATGAACCAGGAAGGAACAATCACATCACTGTTGAATTTCTCTGTCTAGTACTGATGTATGAATTTCTGCATCAAGTACTAGTGTATGAATTTCTGTGTTGAGTACTGGTGTATGGCAAGTAGTAATGCATAAATTACTGTGTCAAGTACTAATGGATGAACTACTGTGTCAAGTGCTAATGGATGAACTACTATGTCAAGTGCTAATGGATGAACTATTGTGTCAAGTGCTAATGGATGAACTATTGTGTCAAGAACTAATGGATGAATTACAGAGTCAAGTACGAGGTACCTAAGTTGTATCGAAGAATGGATGAAGAATGCGCTCTTTGAATGCGAAGAATGGAAGAATGCGTTCTTGCAACATTGGCTTCATGAATTGGATGTTCTTCTATGAGAAAATTAACTGTATTAATCATGATTTCTGCAACAATGAAGTTTGAGCCAATATCCCCATAAAAATGTCAGTCCAAGTTTGTTACAAGATCTGTAAGTTAGCAACACTTCTGCAAAATGAACGAAAAGGCCACATAGGGCCTCACTTGTGTCTACATTTGTTGCATCTGAAAAACGCATGTCTGCATCCATAATATGTGCACGCTTGAAATTGTGCTCCATACCTACAGCTTTTGCCTTTTTTAAGCTTGCCAACAAATTGGTATATGCATAATTAAGTTATGTTATGGTTTTTGCCTTGTCTAGTTGTTTGAAAATAATGAAATTTGAAATTATTTCAAATTTGAAAATATTTGAAAATAATGAGTGTTCGTTAAAAGCGTCAGTTGTACGTGCATGACTCCTCATTTGTGTGACAATATTTACTACAGGACCACGTGTGTGGTACAGTCAGGATGATGAATTTTAGTTTTTTTCACTGAATGTAGCCATTTTTCGTGCAGGTGAACGCTTACATGGCTGAGCTGTACAACACAGACGTCTTCGGCCGCACCAATGATAAGGCCGATGCTGGTGAGCTTAAATCAATCTTTTAAAGACCAAAATGAGATAAGTATATTCTTTAAAGTATAGAAATTAACCCTTTAACGATCGCCGTGACCGTTTGGTCCAGTTTAATGAAGACGAGCTTGTTTTTTTGTCAAACGCTAAATGTAGCCACATCGGAAAAATAATTCGGTTGTTAGAGGGTTAATAATTGATTTTTATCCTTAATGCAAGTTGGGCTGGTTTGCCCTACGATTATTTTCTTTCATGGTGGGTGTTAGACGATTCATAGAGTGACTATCACCATTCATGGTGTTGGGATGCAGTTCACAAAACTCGCATGTCAGTGCTGGTCAGAGATGACCCTGCGTTTTGAACAATTTTTTGGATGTGAGAAATTAAATTTGCTGTTTTATCTTCAAGCCTTTTCTGGTGTAAATTATGATGTTGAACACAAGCAAGTTGCTTTTAATAATTTGTAGATTAATTTGTTTAAAAATATGGAAACTATTGTGCAGCATATTCCATACCACATGTATCACTGTATCAAGCTGTAACACTCGAAATTTACCTCTCAGGTGCCTTGTTTTTAAATTGATGATTTTTTTTCTTTGCTTTCACGAATTCCAACTTCTCATGGATTTACCCTTTAGTCCCTTAGGGGACACTGTTAGGTTACCTCAGCTATGGGTAGGTGTTTGGTATTTCCATCTTTCGTGCCTACTTTCCGAATCCAATTTTTTTAATTTTATGCACCATTTTTGGTACCTCTTTTTTGTTTTTTCATCCTCTTCATTCCTATCTTGCTGTTTCTATGCGCATGGGATCCTGTGTGGGAACACACCTTGTGCATAGATTCCTTGTTCTATTCAGCCCATACTGGGTAATCTCTCTTTTCTCTCTCTTCAGATCATATTTTTTGAGGATAGGGAGTTTTCAATTAATTAATTATCTTATATAATCTCATCTTCCTTAAATCTCTTCGTGCACAATACGTCTTCTGCACGTAATCATGAACTTTCTTCTCTCATTTCTTCTCTTTTCAAGAATGTGCCATTTAAAGTCTATTCAACATTGCGCTTCATTCTCGATCTTTATGTTGAACGTCACTCTCTTTCTCTAGAAGCTAATTGAAAAAAAATGTTAATTTGCTGTTCCCACCTGTAAAATTTGTTGCTGTTGCTTCTCTCAAGTGTAAAACTCGTAAATTTTCTTAATCTGTCTTGGTGTCATGTTCTTATTTATTCATTTCGTTATTATTCACTTATTATGCAACATATTTTAGGCATGTCATGCAGTAGGTAAGATATATAACTGCAGTCTAATCAGCTTGACCAGGTTAAAACTTACAAGGTTTGCTTGCAGAAGCTGCTGGAAATCCAGGTAGTGAATATGTCCGTGTAATTTTGCAGGAAGGAGACGCCTGTCTTCCAGCAACAAAGCAGACTCCCCAGCTTCCCCTGTCAAAAGCAGCACCACTGCGGCGGCTGCCAGAAGCCTCGGGGACTGGACCATCGAAGATGTGGACGACTCAGACCTCTATTTCAACCCGACCGATGGAAACGTGGTCTTCGCCAGTGCTGTTGACTGCTGGGGATTTGGGTGAGAATTTACTTGCAGATTTTTGTCTGAAGGCTTGAGGATACGAGTAATGAAGGTGCAGAGAAAGATTTGTTTTAGCAACCAACAATTTGGTACCTATTAGTTGAGTAAGACTGTTGAATATGACTCCAAGAATTCAGCTGTTTACTCGGGTGATATTGAATATCTTGGAAATGTTTGGGCCTCTATGCCCTGGCCACACTGGAGTGTCGCCGGTTCAGTGAAGAGTTACATTATTTGACTATTACAAATGGTATTTGGATTACATGGTGCATCTGCATTAAGATATAAACATTTTTTAAATGATACCTCTTTCAGTGGTGGTGTGTAATTTACTGGCATGCCTAATTTATTCTACAGTGCCCTTAACTGCTACTGAATTTCATATTTCTAATTCTTTAATTTCGGTTAATTAACAAATGCTCTTCTATTCTCACTTTAGCAACTTCTCTCATTTTTGATTCACCTAACGAAACTTTTCGGGAAAAATCGAAGCTTAAAATTTGTTTATAGAAAATTAATATCATTTAACTTTGGTATATCCCATCCTCACGTGACAAAGCAAACAATTACCTGAAGGGTTCCGCCGTTGTTTTTGTTGCAGAATATCGCACTTTGCGGACCAGTTCTCGAGCAAGCTGGGCATGAGTCACGGCGCGCTGTCCAAGACGCTGTGGGGCGACTACTACATCTCCAACAAGGGCGGCCACAAGAGGATCCTCAAGGGAGCTCGAGACAAGCGCAAGAATCCTTTATTCGTCAGCCTCATCTTGGAGAACCTGTACCAGGTGCGAGGTGTTCTGTCTTGATCAGTGGTGGGCCTTGATCAGTGGTAGACCTTGATCAGTGGTGGGCGTTTTTTGGGAAACAGTAATTTTATGTTTGTCATAGTATTTCTGAAAGATAAGGTCGCGAAGGCCTGGCTATACCTAAGGTAACCTAACAACGCGTCTTTGTAAGGACGCTAGCTCCCATGTCATACGATAAACAAATCTAACTAACCTATACCCTGTTGCCTAGATATCCTATTCCCCCTAACAGGACGTAGACCCTGGCGACGTCCGCAATCCTAGTTCTCACAATCTAGATTCGTTGCCTTCCAGGTGTACAAGAAAGTCCGCCCTGCGACTGCAGACCCTGCCGACGTTCGCAAAATCGCCGACAGCCTCTCCATTAAGATGCCAGGCCGGCTGCTGGAGATGGCATCTGAGAGCAAGACCCGCTTCTTGCACATCTGCTCCAGCTGGCTGCCCCTCTCCAAGGCCGTGCTCAGTGAGTCGTGCTTCAGAATTGCGCTATGCACTTTGCTGTCATCGTTCCATAACGTACACGCGTTGAATAGGTTCTATCCAAGTCAAATTTTTAGATTCGGTGTGAATTGAATTAACTCGTCAAATGTCGCTTTAAGCTGAAAGAAATGCCTTGAGACGATTTAAGTCGTCCCACCTTGACCTCTCTCGGTACAAAACCACCCATTCTCGAGACGTCCTTCATTCCTCCCGTATGCAGGGATGCAAGCTACTAAGAATTAAAAAAATGGTTTAAGGCTAATATCCCTTGATTTAATCTCACACTTTATTCTTTCCTTAGAACGCTCAGTATTGTTTACCTTATATCTTCAATTTCTACTACTGCATCTCTTCTCAAACTCAATGATAAAGCATTGAAATTTTTCGTCTCAAGCTGCTAGTGGTGTATCAGCTGAATACGTGATTGATTCTGGATCTGCTCAAATGAGTGAGACTTATTCCTCAACACTTCCACTTCGCCACTCCTCAGTTTAATTCAGAGGGAGTATATTTCTTCTGGGGACAACAGCTTATTGCAACTTTCAATAGCCATTCCAGTCAAATATTGATCCCCGAACTCTGAAATTTAGCTCGCTCACACGTTATTGCAAATTGCAACAACTTTTACCAGCCTCTTGCCGTATTTGTACGATTGCTTCTCAGAAAAGTGTAAAGGTTTCTTTTTTGGCAGGCATGGTGGTGCAGCAGCTGCCATCGCCCACTACCCTGTCTGAGGAGCGTGCTGAGAAGCTTCTCACCACGGCCACCCTCGACTTCAGGTACCTCTTCTTTGAAGTAAAATTTTAGACCTTGGCTGTTCAGGTAACGAGGTCGCCTGGTGTTTAGGTAGTCTGGTGTTCTGTTTGGTTGGGCAGTGTTGAATTTGCATCGGGTTTTGTTAGGTTGGCTAGTTTTAAGTATGCGCAGTGTTAAGTTGGATTGGATTGCATTGAATTTACGTGGTGTTTGGTTAGTTGGCTAGTTTCAAGTATGTGCAGTGTTTAGTTAGGTTGGGTTGTGTTGAATTTGCGTGGTGTTTAGGTAGGTTTGGCCGTGTTAAATATGCGTAGTGTTTAGTTGAGTTTGCGGGGTGTTTGGAGTGTACATATATTGTTCCTTTCAGGGGGCATAGGAAAGGCAGTAGGGCTAGGTTAGGTTTGTCTACCCTTTGCTATTAGGACTAGTGTCTACAGGAGGGCATTGTTAGGTTACCTTAGTTCTAGTTAGGTCTTTGGGATTTCTCTATTGTCTACTTGACTTCTTTCAATTTTCACTCCTTCTTTGCTACCTCTTCTTTGTCTTTTCATGTTCTGGATTCTCAGCATGCAGTTTCTATGCACAGGTGATCCTGTTGGGGAAAACACACTCTAAAGTCCATGCTAATTGGCCCTTCTCGCTGCGCTCTTTGGGTCACGTTTCATGTGGACGGGGAACTTCTAACTAATAATCTTCATCTTGATCGTGAGTTTAATACAGCACCGCCTTCCTCAGGAGCCTGCCTGCCTGCAGCCGCGCTCTGCTACCCCACATGCGTGACTGCAGCAGTGCCGAGACTGCGCCTCTCATCGTCTACGTGTCCAAGGTGCTGTGGCTCTGTATGTGCCTGTTTCTTTAGTTCGGATAATTTTATCACTAATAAATGTGGTATCAATGAACTTCTGTAGGTACTGTTCACCATGTTATTTTTCATGTTTATGCTGCTGTAATTATATTCACAATATCCACTACAGTATCTCGTTTATTGAGCACTTAAGTTCTGTTAAAAGCTGTATGGATACCTACCTACTGTTTCTGACGCTGGCTTTGTGTTGAGTTATGCCATGTTGGAGTTATCAAATTAGATGCTCATTCATCTCGTAGGATTTTAATTGAAGGCGAACTTGCTCCATCAGATGTTCGGCGTGTCTTGCAAGAAGCTGCGAGAGGCCGACGAGAGGCAGAAGGGAGGACAGAGGGCAGAAGCTAGAAAAGTTCCTCCACGTCGGGCGGCTCCTGACCCAACAGTGTCATCAGGTCAGCTCTTGCTGCATTTGATTGGGGCATTACTTTGACGGTTTGTGAGGGGAAAAGTGGTGCGCTTCTACCAAGCGTTGGGTAAAATACCTTGATAATAATTGTACTCGTCTGCTGAGCGGTATTAGGGTTGTGTAAGTCTACTGGACTCGTCTGCTGGGCGGTATTGGAATAGTGCAAGTCTGATGACTGCACTTGTCTGCTGGGCGGCATTGGGATTGTGCAAGTCTAATAACTGGACTCGTCTGCTGGGTCGTATTGGGATTGTGCACGTCTGATAACTGGACTCGTCTGCTGGGTGGTATTGGGGTTGTTTGTGTCGGTCATCTTCGTATTCTCGTGTTAGAATCCGTCATATTTTGGCATTGATTTTTGATTGATTGTATTTCATTCCTATCATTGACTCAAGTATTATTTCGTTCATATCAATGAATGTATTTGATCTGTTTTTTATTCTAATCATTGATTCTTGTTTTTCTGTGGTCTTAGATATTTTAATTGACGCCCTCTGATTTGTATTTTATATTTTAAAGTAATATTTTAAATGCTCCGTTATGTGATCTATCGTTTTTAATCTTGACATCCCCTCAGGAGGCAATAGGGTTAGGGTTGTCTATTTAATGCTTTGGACAGGCCTTCTCTGGAGGACATTGGCAAGTTACCTCAACTATTGCTAGGTCTTTGTGACTTCTATCTCTCGTGTCCATTTTACTTCTCTCCATTTTCATGCCTTCTTCTTTGTCTTTGCTTCTTCGTCCTTCTTAACTTGTGTTTTCTCTGCTCAGCGGATCTTGTGTGGGAACACACCTTGTGCGTAAGTTCCACTTTCTCCCGAGTCCGTACTAAATGATCCCCTCTCTTTCGGTTCGAGATAGTCTGGGTTACTAAAGCGCTGCTAGCCTTACTATTATAACTACTACTTACTAAATCTGGACTTGGAATTATAAAGTTCGTATCATAACCTTAGCCCAACGTGCAACTGGCACGCTGCAGAAGAGGAAAAATAACTAATGAAATAATTTAGTGTGAAAGAAAGCGAAAAAATTCTAATATTCCTGCCTCAGCGATTTTGTTGGTGTTTTATGAAAAGAATCGAATCTCGAACCCTGTGCGTATGAAAAAAAAAACTGATGTTACAACCACGTAGGTAGGTCTGTCTGTGTTCTGGTGTGTTGCCATCAAAAATCTGACTTCTTATACACTTCAAAAATTATTGTTCAAAGTTTAAAATTTAAAAATTTTGTACCCCGTGTTCATGCCCAGCGCGCTTGGAGTGTGTGTAGAAGACGTGAACGACAGGCATCAAATTAAGGATAACCACTTAGGTGAAATAGAGCAAGAAATATTCCCTGCAAATGTTGGGCCAAATTCGATGTTCCTTGACGATAGGGTCACAAAACGCAGCTTTATTGCAGGGCTTACAGCGTTCTGGGTGTTCCACTGGTGGAATGACTGAAGTAATATAGTTCAGTCTTAAATGTTGATAATGTCTTTCAAAACTGGAGTATTATGCGTTCAACTCGATTGTTATTGTTCATTCGAAAATTATGTTTAATCTTTTAATATTGATAAAGCGGTCTGGAGTAGCAAGAATATAGCTGTTTAGGCAGCTCAGCTGGACGTAAATTGCGTGCACTGTACGACGCCTTCGCCTTCAATGATAAAATGGGCTCAGGTCAAAGGTGTACTCTGTACCCACGTACTCAGGTCAAAGGTCTACTCTGTACCCACGTACTCAGGTCAAAGGTGTGCTCAGTACCNCACGTACTCAGGTCAAAGGTGTACTCTGTACCCACGTACTCGGATGTACTTGGGTCAATGGTATACTCTGGTCAATTCGGTACTCAGTACTCACGCAGCCGTGCCCCAACAGGCGCCGCCCCTGACGATGCCCCTCAGTCCGACGAAGAGGAGGAGGACGAAGAAGAGCTCCTGGCGTTCGCCCGTGTCTTCAGTGGCTCCATCAAGCCTGGCCAGGAGGTAGGGCCGTGCTGTTCTTGTGCTCATGTGCTGGTGTTGTGCTCTTGTGCTGTGTTATTGTACTTGCGTTATGCTCTTGTGCTGGTGTTGTGCTCTAGTGCGTCTGTTTTTGTGTTCATGTACTGTATTGTGTTTTTGTGTTATTGTCCCTGGGTTCTTGCCCTTGTGTTGTTGTGCCTGTGTTGTCCAAATCTGACCGTAAACCGGAAGACAGCAAAACCCTGGGGCTCGGCCCATTTTGGGAACCCGACCCCAGAACCCTGGAAAGACATATGGAATACTCGCCTTCTTCCTCAAAGTGTGAAGCCAGCATGCTACGTGCTTCCCCCTTTCAAGTGACAAGAGCACAAGACCAGCAAGTGACTTCCCCCTCATCTTAGACCTGAAAATGCTGAGATCGCGGAAACAAAGATTTATTTTATACATTTGCCTAGTCAACAACTTTTGAACTTCTGCAGCTCTTGAGCTTGGTGTTTTTCGTGTTTTTTGGTGCTAAATGAGTTGAGTTTCCTGAAGCGCCAGTTATGAACGGCTTACTACTACTACTACCTGTACAAATCTGACGTGAGCTCGTAATGTTGCGTATGTTTAATGTGTGAATAGTATGCCCGCATAAAATGTAACGCGTGACGTTACATCTCATGTTACAATTTATAAGATAACAATAATATTCTTATTGGTATATTAGTTGCAACAATAAAAATGTAAAATATTATAAAATACAATGGTTTTACTATAAGTTTTACACAAACCTGCGTTGTTATCGGTGTCTTCATTCTGATCGCTAGTGTGGCCAGTCCGTTTTGCCTCAGGATGTTGGGGAAAAAATTACGTTCGGTTACGCGGTCTAATTCTTTTGCTGGTGAAGCATGGGCCCGTTCCTGTGGAAATAGGTGACTAATGATGTGAAAATGCGTCCTGCGACAGCGCAGCTCGTGCTTTGTTCGCCGACAGAACGTGAGGAAATGTTGGGAAACCATTTAGCCGTTCTTGACGGCTTGTAAGGTGTATCCTAATAATTAGTTTGATCTTTATAATTTGGTCGTTAAATCCTAATAATTGGGTAATCAGGTTCTTAATGAGAAATTTTGTACCGTAGTTTCTTGCGTTTTAGCGTAACTCTCATTGTTTGTTTCGAATATACTTTCCTGCTGACCGGAAAGCACAGACTTTCAATGTGATCCTGCTCCCTGCGTTCCTTGGTTTGTATTCTGGCCAGGGCGCCAAATGGAGCAAGCAGGTTCTGCTAATGGTCTCCTCAGAAGTTATTCAGTAATGGTTCTCGTCGTGTAGTCTGTAAATTTGAGTGGGGCGTTGAAGAAAGGACGTGAGGCGCGTTTGCCTAATTTTGAGGTCACATACTTGAGGTCCAACTTTTGGAGAGATTTGTGCAGCAAGGGTTGGGATTTGTTAGATAACTGCAGTAATAACAGTATTATGGTAAATGATTTTAACTTGAGCGTTATTATCATTATTATAAGTAGGAATTTTTGCACAATTTTCTACTAAATTTTTTTATATATATATATATAAAATATTAATAATATATTATCATAATATATATGTATGCATCTCAAATTAGCCCCATGATTGTCTTTACTACAGTGTAACCTTTTTTCAGAATTATTATTAATATTTTTGATATTTTAACAGGGTTAATATTTAATATTTTTGAATTAATATTTTAGTAGGGTTAGGTTAGTAAGTTTATCTTACGTAATGGGGACTGGCGACCCCAGGGGAGCACTGTTAGGGTAGCTCAGCTATAAATAGGTCTTCGGGACTTCTAACTTTGTTGCCCACTTTGCTTGTTTCAACTTTTACATCTTTACTCTCTTTCTGTGTCTTTTCTTTCTTTTCTTAACTGGATGTTTCTATGTGCGGGAATCCGGTGTAGGAACACACCTGTGCATAGATTCCACGTTTTCTATTGTCCGTACCAAATGGTCCCTTCTTTTCTTCGCTCGTTTTGGATCACATTTCGTGCGTATGAGGAGCTTTAAACTGACTAATATAATCAATGGATCAACATAGTGTCTTTGCTATCCAAACTAATAACCCACCAGCCGGTAGCTTCTTGTCAGGATATTTATTCCAAGGTTTATTTTCTATGCTTCAATGTGTTTCGGCCAGACCAAACTGTTACCATGTTTACTCAGATCTAATTTTCCGTGTGAAAATATCTTTAGGCACCTTTTCATCCGACTATTTTCTGTATTGAATGGTGTTAAGGTTATATCTACGCGGCACGCTTATTTGTGGGCTGAAAGATGTTAAGACAATATTTTTTTGATATCTTAATGTTTTCTCCTGTGTGCACTTACAATCTCAAAACGCATGCGTTTGAAGTATTAATTAGGGGTCATTATTGAGTCTCCTCTGCCCACCCTTTACGACACTATTCATGTTAACTGAGG
>VOMN01112884.1:0-20045 GCA_014899125.1 Orchestia grillus | reverse complement strand
TAACTTAACATACGTTATCATTTGAATCATTCCTTATATGATATGATACAAAAGTTTACATAACTTGAAAATACAGGGCGACTCGAAATCGGGAACTTGTAAAAAAACAATAAAAATTGATAAAATCCAACCAAAAATATTGATCGGCAGCTATTGAACAACGACAACTTGCCGTTTAAGAGACAATAATCCAAATTATCAATGTTCGAAAATTAGGTCCTGTAGATGGCGTCCTTCTCTACGCGTGCATTCTTCCAATCTGTTCTGGAGGCTCCTCATTGATTGCTGCAGCATCTCTGCTGAGGTACCTCATGTGAGGCTACCTTAAGAGACGGGTTCTGCACGACTGAGCCAGGAACGATGGATTAATTAAAACAAAGATTTCATGATGAAATCTGTGGTATCCGAGCTGACATGTTGTCGCGATCAATGAGGAACATCCAGAGCAGATAGGAAAAATGTATACATAGAATAAGACGCCATCTACAGGATGTAATTTATAAACATTGATCGTTTGGATTACTGTCTCTTAAAAGGCAAGTTGAAGTAGTTCAAATGCTGTGAATCTGTGAATAAAAACTTTAGTTGGATTTTTCTTTTTTCATTGGGATTTTTAAAAGTTCCCATTTATCTGTGCCATCGTGCGCGAAAGTTATTTGAATATTTCATTTAACAAGAAATATTTACATAATAAAGCAAAACGCACTGTACATTTGGGTATAAAAGAATGATCACTTATTTTGTGTGTCTTCTCGTTGACATACCACAGCTACGGATCAATATTGTGTGAACTTTAGTGTCTCCATGTACGCACCTACACACCGCGTCCCTCTCGATGCCGGCCCGAGTTGGCAGGGTTGTAATTTCATTTTTTAAAGCACGTGTGAAATTCACTGCGTGCGAGAAAGAATCATTTCGAGGCAAGCTCTCTCAATTGTTCTCCAATGAATTGTTTCTGTAAGCGGAAATGATGACGTTTTTCGAGTTATTCTCGACTGTGTGACGATTGCTTGGAGTACCAAAACACTCGGTTGTGGGAAAAAGACGAGATCATTCGTCAAGAGATGAAAACGAAGCAACTTCTGCAGCATTCAATGAGGAATCATACAAGGTTTTCATTATATTGCATAACTATTTAATAATATACCGTTAAGGTCCGTTAAAGTGTCGCCATCATTGAACAGCGATGGAGGGACAATGAATAATTTGACCGATTCTCATTCAAAGATGCTTAACGATTACTTCAATTAACGTATTCTTCAAAGTTACGTACACCATATCACGCATGTTTTCATTTACTTGATTACATTTCACGGTTAACTTTAAATACTGCACTTCTACTGGTGTTTGCGAAAATGAGCTATTTCAACGAAGAACAGCGTACAGAACTTGTAAGGGTAGACTGAAAACTTAGCATTTCGTAGAGACATTCACATGAGGTCAGCATGACAGCTCCCTAAGATCAGGGGCCCGTGGGGACGTGCCCTAACTTCAGCGACAGGAGGACAAGTCGTAAACTGCATTTATTGAACGCTAAAAGGGCCTGTGAAGTAGAGTTGAGCCTCTTTAATTACAAGTGGTATTTGTCAAAGCGAAATCGTTTCGTTGTTGATGACCCCGTGAGCATTGTTGCGTGATGAGTGTAGTCTGCGTGACACTTGTGCTCGCACAGCTGCGTGCACCGTCCACGCTCAATACCCCACATGTGTGCACAACGTGAGAATTCAAAGAACATACTGTACCTTAATATAGTATTTGCACAACTCTTTGTTTGATATATTTTGAAAATTTCTACCTCTGGTTTGGGGTAGAGTAGGGGTAGTTCAGAAAACATTTACTATCCAGAAAATTTAAATAAAGCAAAATAATTTGACAATCAGAAAATAAAATCAGCGAAAAATCTGTGAAACAAAAGTATTTGGCCAAAACTGGTAATAAACTCTAGTATTTAGTGCTGTAATCTTTATTTGCAATGACAGCATGGAGGCAATTATTGTAACTGGAAACTGAGTTTTGACACTCCGTTCTGGTACCTTGTTCTATTGTTGGATGCAGATGATCCTCAGATCAGCAAAGCTCTTCGTTTGGACACCTCCTGTTCAGAGCAGTTTTGAATATTCGCCATGAATTTTCAATGGGATTGAAGTCAGGTGGTTAGCTAGGCCACGGATAGAAATTTTCTTATTTGCAAACCATTCTTGTGGTTATTTCACCGAATGTTTGAGGACATCGTCTTGCTGAAAGATTCACAAGCTCCAGCGTATAATTTTCTTGCGCTCAAAAGCAGCTTCTGCTCCAATGTCTGCCTATGCATGAAACTACCAATTTTTCCATTTACATTGATGATGTGGAGTTCTACACCACGGTCAGTAAGAGAGCCCCAAACCCTGACGCTGCCTCCTCCGTGCTTGACGGTAAGGATGGTGTTCTTGGGATCATAGGCAGTCCTCGCTGTCATCCAAACAGGACGAGCGTCGTTTTTGACGAAAAGTTCAACTTTGTTTTCATCGGACCATACAACCTGCTCCCAAAACTTATTTTTTTGTCAAGATGGTGTTCGGCAAACGTTAAACGGTTCTTCACATATTTTGATGTGAGGAGAAGAGTTTCTTGTGGAGTGAAGGCATGTAGACCACTTCGATGCAACTCCATAGAAACCGTTTTTCAACTGAACTATACTCATTGTAACTCCAGTTCTTTCTGTAAGTGTGTACGGGTTGGCATGGACTCAATCGTCACCTGACGCAGCACATAGCGTCGAGTGCGGCCCGTGATCTTGCGAGGAGCTCCGACTCGTAACAGACTGGAGATTGCTTTTTTTTATATCTCTAGATGCTTCCGAACTGTTGCGCCCCAACAGCTGAGTAGGGAACCATAACACGTTCAACAATTCCCCTATAGGTTGATCCTTTACTACGAAGTTCAATTATATGCTTTCGAATAGCTTCAGATATTTCTTTAACTTTCGGCATTGCATTCACTGAGCGTCCATTATCAACAAAATCTAGAGAGAATGATTGTACCAATCGTTATTCGTTTACATTACATGTGCTTCTGGAAGTCTTATAGAAGTTTTGTGATCAAGATCCGCAAATTGTGGTATAAAATAATAACGATTCAGTGTGGTATAAATTTTGCCAAAATACTTTTGTCCCACACATTTGTTTGCATGGTTAATTTTCTGGTTGTCAATAAATTTTGTTCTGTTATGTTTAAATAGAGTTGTGCAAATATTTATGGCCAGGCATTGTGCCTGCCAACTCACTTTTCATACACCACGTCAGTCCGGACCCCATGTGCATATACAGGCTGTCTTCACATTGTTTGGGAACGGCACGCGCACAACACTTCTCCAGAGACCGCTGCCCACACCTTGGCAAGACCGCTCCCCACACCTTGGCAAGACCGCTCCCCACACCTTGGCAAGACTGCTCCCCACACCTTGGCAAGACCNCCCACACCTTGGCAAGACCGCTCTCCATCCCTCGACAAGACCGCTCACTCCACCTAGACAAAACCACTCACCTTGACGAGAACGTAATTGTGGCGGCCGGTGTCGGGCCAGACGGTGACCAGGTGCACCAGCGGTGGGAAGATGACGGCCAGCGTGGAGGAGCTCACGGCCCCCACCAGGTTGATGAACAGCCCGATGTTGGGAATGATGGCCGCCAGCGTGACTGTGTACGTCGCAATTTATAATGAGACTCGATTGCAGCAGATAATGTCACTTCGCAAAAGTAGCTGTCAAATATGGCAATGTCAGTGGAGTCAGCCGCCCTGGAAGCGGAAATAAATATTCAATTGAAAAACTACTAGGTGAGGACTGAAGTACCCTTCTCTAGATGACCTGGGCCAATTAGCTGAGCTTTTTTATCCAACATTCAATAAATGAGCACGTTTTTGTTTTGCTAATATGCTTCGATGAAGAATGATTATATAAATAGGAAAATGAGCAATGTATAGTAGCATTCTGTCTGTTTTTATTCCTGCTTTAAATTCATCACAAATTTAGCAACCCAAACTGAGAGACAAATTTACTGATACGACTATATATTTCAATTGAGGCTTGTATATTAAACGTGTAGCAGACGAGGGATGATTGCTTCATGGTGTCTTGATGCTTATGAATCTCGTGTTTTGTAACTCAGTAAATTATAGAATCAAATGCTCCGGTGGTAATATATTCTCTGTGTGCAATGATAAACATAAGAGAAAATGACTCACATGTCAGCAGAACCATGAGGGTGATGATGGTGCACCTGGCTAGCGTCTTGTAGATCGGCCTAGATATTCTATCGGTGACCAGGGGCGTGATGATGTTGGAGGGCACGTAGAATTGGATGGGGTACGTCAGGAATACCGCCAAAGCCATTAGCAGCTTCACGCACTGCGCCAGGCTGCGGCAGAAACACACAGCGCAATTTGATCTTCAGAACGTGCTTTACGAAAGAGGTCGCACATAGTGTAAAATTGTCAACGAACTAATTGGAGAGAAATGCATCCCTTAACGAAAATATTCCGCATGCGACTATTCTGAACTTTCGCACCGGACATTCTGGCCAATAGAATATCCCTTCAGACTAGAAAATTTTGCGCGTTGTCTCCGAGATCTGTCAAAACGCGCTGTTCGTAGATGAGATCGTCCACTGAACTACGAGGAAATTGTGAACTTGTAGAAACGCTACATTTCTGAATAGGGAGCCATAAATTTTGAATCACTTATTGAATCCTGTTCCAACTAGTGTATTGATTTCGAGTTTTGACAAGGGGGCTGATAGTCATGCAAGACTTATTGCCTGCTCTGCTTGTATCAGCCGTCAGTACGGAACGAGGAAATTGACAGCCTTGTCTCAGTTGCAAGGCTCCAAAGACCTGAGAAAATCGATCGCTGTTCGGTCGCTGATAAAAATTTTCTGACGTAAGGCCCATAGATAAAGTGCTCGTCATGCTTCATTGTAAGTTTGGTTTTTCAATATATTTTCAGTACAGGATACAGAATTAAAGTGAGCTTCAATACAAAGGTTCTTACTGAGAGTAATATTCCTATAAATTTTCAAGACCGTGCAACACATATGCTCAAACTATAAAGTTATAGCAATTAATGAGTTATGCGTCGGTTTTTTAACGAGTCACTCTTTATCACAAACGTTGAAAATATGATCTGTAAGCCAATAAAACTATATTCCTCGTAACAGTATGTAATGTATTTGAGGAAACAAATAAAAATAATATATCCAAAATACACGATAGCAAAATGTACTAACAAAGCAATAAATAAATTATCTGTCAATCTTATTTCCATGCTTAGATATCACATCAAAGTGTTTTGTCCATGGAATCTGTTGATCGACCAATCCAAGTAGTTTTTATGGACCCAGTGACACTTTTGATCTTCCCTCACAGGGTCTCCTAGGATGTATTCTGAGCACCTCTCTCATAAACCTTTCGTTTCAACATGGACCAGAGTTGTTCGATGGGATTCAGGCCGGGCGAAGCAGGAGGCCAAGTCACAAGGCGTTCTCTGTTAATGGCCTGAGGGTTCAGGAGTGAAATGGTACCCTCAACTGAATGCGAAGTGGCATTATCAAGCATAAATATCGGCTGACATTTGTGTGCAAGTGGCAGGTTATCTTACCGTGGTGACAAGTGTTCAACTAGAAACGTAGTGGTTTTACTGGTGATCTGAACACCATCTTACACTCGAAGTAATTTTACCAGCTCATTTATGATTCCTGCTCAAACATCAACCCACCACCACTCGTGACATCAAAAGCGCCTAAGACGAGAGGCTCTATGAAGTATCCCCGCTTCGGCCCATCCCTTGGAACCATCCGACGTAGCTCGGGCCTCATCCGTAAAAAATAAACTGCGAAAGTTTGTTTTCTTGTATTTAATAGCTTAGACGATGCGATCCTCCTCGTGAGATGTGTTTAGGATGGGTCTGGCGAGTGTATTCACACGCTTTACGACCTTTTTGAAAAAGCTGCATCGAGTGTTTCTGGATAGAGGTCAAGCCCAGCACCTTCAAATATTGGAGCTCTAGTAGCCCCAGGATGACTTTACCTGCCTACGCAATTTCCGCATAGGCCTCTGGCTTACGTTTCATCTCTCCCCTTTGTCCTTCCTATCCTTGGTGATGGGGTTCTTTAAACACGGTTTTAATGTTCTTGCTTTGCTTCCCATTTCTCTGGCTATATTCACTTCAGAGAAACTATTTGCAAGACCTTGGACAATCTGCGAATTCTCCTCAGCTGTGAAACGTCGTTTTCGTGGCATATCTCACACCTGCAATAATGAGGGATATATTGGCAAACGAAGCATACCCATTAGTAGATTCAACTTCGTATTTACTGCATGATTATCTTAAAAATTCGTGGGCATATTACCCATAGTCGAACCTTTATTACCGAGTCGAGGGTTTTTCATTTTATTACTAAGGGTAAGGAGGGGGGGCCCTTACCCTTAGTAGAACCTTCAATACCTTCTTTTATTGAAGGCTACTTCGATACTGTATCTTATACTGAAAATCTTTTTAAAAACAAAACCTGTAATAAAGAATGACACGCAGTTGACGACACCGCTGACATTACGTTTCCAAAGAGGTTTGAGTTTTAAGGATTGACGTATTATTTTAGTTCAATCATGGCCTCGCAGAACTCGACGATTTACTTTTAAGAGGCAACATGATGGGCGTAAAAAGGTCCATTTTTAAATAACGAAAAAATTACTAATATGCCTTCACAAGACTACTCTTTATGAATATCTTCAACCCTTTATAGATGTATTGTTAACGTATCACTATTATAAGATTATGGAAAAACGAACTGTTACTCGAGTGCCAAAATGTACTTCTAACATCGAATGTTAACCGCAGTGTTTGGCACACCAATGTTTGGTAATTTTCATGAGTCTCAAGCAACTGTTGCAGGAACAAGAAAAAGAGTGCAACAATAAACACTCGGTTACTACATAAGATTGCGCTTCCAGTTAACGGAGGCCACAACACACAGCGAGCTTTGTCGCAAGATGTTACCCCCTTCTCAAGAGGGAGGAGCTGTGCCTAATAACGATGCAACATCATGCAGGCCTTACGAGAGAATGCGCTAAACTTGCAATAGAATCTCACACTTCTCCCGGCGGCAGATTGAGCGTTATGGAGCCAAGAACCTCGTCGCCGTACTGCAGGTAACCGAAGTAACCGACAGCCGCAAATAAGATCACAACCATGGTCATGCCGCAGTTTAGCACGCCCAAGGGTCCTCCAAAGTTGCGTGGGTTTTTCATTTTATTTTCCAGAGGAAGAATCTGCACGGAGAAACATTCGACACTTCAGGTAACGAAAGCAATCCGTAAATAAAGTTATTGTCATTTTCAAGTGAAAGAAATGGGTAACAAATACACTCTACGAAATGATTAATTTTTTTATTTGTCTGGATGAGACAAAAATCATTGTCTCCTGCGAACCAACATCGAGTAAGCATGCAAAAATTACTTTACGGCAACTCAAACGATTCGAAAAAGTCGAACACATTTGCCCATCCCATTTGTTCAACACGTTCAGAGACAGACTTCACGAAGCAGTGGATTTCAAAGTTTTTTACACCTCCACCTGTCAGACTATTGTACTTTACCTTCGCATCTTCTGCAAATTTATAGTTACTTAAGGGTAAACGAAGTAAATATATACACAAATTGATCCCTAAAATTGCAGCGGAGTAATCAAGGGACAAATTGCCTGTCACCAAACTGGACCCTTCACACACCCCGTCAACTGCTACCTCTTGACCCGAAAGGGTGAGAGTACCTGCGGTTGGGAACCTCTGCCATGGAGGGAACACTGACGCACATTTCTCTTGGAATTGGGCATTAAAATAGCAGATCACAAATTACGAATACAAACACAATGTGAAAAAATGTCCACTGATACTACAGTATACAGACCAGCCCAATGCCCTCGAAGGCGTAGATGGCGCTGCTGAAGTAGAGCGGCATCTTCCTCCAGCCGGCGAAGAAGGGGCGAGCCTCCGCCTGCCCACTGCCCAGGTCGCGTATAAGGTAGTAGAATGTGAAAACGAAGCCCACAGTCTGTATCAGGCCCGCTGTCAGCGAGATTGGAGTCAAGAACTGGAAAAGATTTGACTTAAGGACTTGGAATTCGTTAATACATAGAGTACTATATCAATGAGGTCACTGAGAAACACGATACGTCAAGATGGCAGAGCAATGAAACCGCTGCGAATCTTAGGAGTTAATCAGGGAATATTAGTATTGGTTAGAAAAATGATATCGCGAACACTGTAGATGAGGAAAGTCACGCAGCGAGCGGTAAACGTGTAGAAGGATTACATGGTGAACCCTAGCCATAAGATTAGTCACTTTGTGAGCGAAACCTGAAACACCACGCCCCACCCTCTCGCTAAAAAAGTGTGTTTCGTATAAAAAATCAACCCTTTATACCCTGAGTTAATTAACACGTGAAATCAAATATATTATTGTATTTCTTGCACATTAACAGCATAAGCACATCCAAGTTTCCATAAAAATATTACTATGAAACTTTTGAAAGATGACTCATACAGTGTGTCGAAAATCATGCCCTTAATTTTCCCGTAACATGAATTACTTGAAAGGCGACATTTGTGTCTTCCTAGGGTAAAAAAGGCTAAGAGCAGTGTACATCACATAACTTTGAAAACATAACGTGAAGGACATTTAGCGAATGCTCTATACTTCGGGTAGGGCGCACGACGAAGCCTCACCTTGAGCTCTGCAATGTAGCACATGAGCAGCACCGGCACGAGCATGATGGACATGTAGCCGAAGATTGGGACGCCTGTCCCGCCTGTCATGCATTCTATGGCCTGCCCACGCAGGCGAAAATGTGCTGAGCTCTCAAAAATCTAGTGATCAGTTCAATGTGTTCAACAGTTCAGGGACTAACGAATAGAGCAACTTACACCAAAAGAACAAAAAATTGTGGGAAATGGAGATACTAATTTTTTTACTTGATCAATTCCATTTTTGTAGAAAAATTGCAAGCTAAAATTCAAAAGCTTCGATGCTTTTTGCATTATAAGCTCCTCGACAAAATATTAGTCACCTGCAACTAATATGGTATAGGACCGCCATGGACACGAATAATGGCGGCAATTCTGCCCTTCATTGAGTCTGCAAGTGTCAGTATGTACTCCTAGTCAGTTTAAGCCACTCTTGTATCAACTGATGTCGTAGTGCGGCCGCAGTACATAAACAATCTTCTCGAAGTCTAACTTTATATTCTACATGGTCGCAAAATTTTCTATTGAGTTCATTCTTAGCTGGCCAATTTAAATGCCTGACATATCCTGAATGACTGTCATGCCAATTAATGGTAGTTCTAGCCCGATGCACCCGGCAGTCGGCATCCTGAAAGATAAACAAACAGCAGGCTCTTGTTCATTCATACATTGCGCAAATAGCAAAAATAGATTGCCTAGCAGCTCAATGTAGCCCATGCTAGTTCAGTTTGACGGATACCTCAACTAAAAGACCCACAATATATGAACATGACAGACCCTCCTCCTCCATGACGGACCATAGAAAAATAATTGGTGATTAATTTGTAGTCCGGGGTGCTTATATTACCACTAATACAAAAACCTTCTGAAATTTTACTGAAATCCCTTAATTACTGAAATTTTATTTTGTATAATAGACAAAGCTGCACCAATGCCTGTCGAGAGTGTCTTAAAAACGTCTTTTTGGACTACTGCAAGCAGATTATTTTAGAAATTAAAATTCGTACTGTCATTAACTCGGTCTCCTCCTAAGATCAAAATGCACATGCAGTAAATTAGGTCTACAGAGCTGGCGGCCAGACCTCAAGAGTAAGCTTAGCATATGTACTAGGCCACTTGTGGCCTGAATAGAGTGACCACTGTATCTAACGATCGAAGGCACCTACGAGTGTTATCGCTGTTCATGTGACCACTAGAGAGTAAATGTCAAATGACCCTGTGAGTTTATTGTGAGCTAAAGAACTGTTGTATACATCTGTTCGTATACGAGTTTCATTACACCTGTGCTAACACCTCACTTGCACCAACAAAAACGTTTGGCTTGGCTCCGCCCATTCTCAATGACAGTGTCCTGTATTCAGTTCACCTCACTCACCTGGTACATGTTCTGAGGCACGAATACAAAGTAGACGCAGCAGAAGCCGAGCTGCGTGATGACCAGGAACGTGGCCATGGTTACTTTGACCGTCTTGGCGTACTTACGAACTCCACTGAGAAACAAAGGGTATAAGCTTCCGCTTGCCTTAACGGACACTTCCATGGATAAATCACATGTTAAACTGGATTTTAACATGCGAGGTCAAAACTTCATTTTAACTGCATGTTTCCAGAAAATACGGTCAGTCATCGTATATATAGATATCGCTACATCCAAGTCAGCACAAATAATTCAGCTACTTGCATTATAAATTAGTCTGTACTTCAACTATTTCGGAGCATCGTATTCAGGGATTGATGCAAATTCAACTCTCACATGTTAATTAAAGTACACTTGGAGGATAGGTATCAGGTGACAGGACCAGTTCTACAATGAAGCTTTTAAATATAGAAATTTGATTGAAAATTCATACCTGAGACTGAAAATTTGTAATCAGGTAAATCATTTTTACCATGGGCAATTTATTGCCTTGAATGGAAGTACCGAAATTTAATTACCTTATTGTTCGTATCGACCCTTATATTTTACTTTTTTCAATGCAATTGCATGCCATCACTTCTTCACCAGTGTGTTTGCTTACAAGTTCTTTCAAATCTCCGAACATCTGCCACTTACTGGCTTAAAGTTGTTTTTAGAATTTTTTTGGTCTTATGTTGGTAGTTTCATTTACAGCGTAAATATTCTTCCTGTATTCGCTTGACGAGCTTGGTTCCCTTCGTGTACATGGAGAAGTAAAAGCAAAAAGTTGTTCTCCGTAAAAAGACGCGGCTGAATGAGCCAGCAATTTTCCGAAGTGCTTCTTGTTCACAGATCCCCAGAGAGCAAGCATTAAATCCGGAAGTACGAAAGTGGCAGGGAACTCATTTTAATAGCAAGCTAAATTGGTGCGAACTTGGCACCCGTTGATCAGCTGTTCGCTTTATCAGGTAGTCGTTAAAAGGAAATCGTTGCGCGCGTCTCTGCATTTTGATCAGGTGGTCAAGCAATAAAGCTATTTACTATTAACAGTAGATAACAACATGCTTACAATTCCTACTCGCCTTGTTTTAATCAGAACTTCCTTGTCTGATATCCATGAAGGAAATCAAGTCGCTGTTTTGAAGTGTGCACGTGAGCAACGTCGTAAAATAAAATTGTTAGTTCATGTTTCCTCTTCCACTTCCCCGACTGCCCAGGTGATATCGGAAGTTTCTCCTAAAGTACTCGTGAAAGTGCAAACATCTCTGCTGGAGTATGTTTACATTGTGTGGCTATTTTGAAAGTTCAAAAACAATGAACGTATATTAAAAACTTTCAAAGTAGCATCGAAATAATTACTTCCATCCCACATCGCTTAACTGTCAATTATATTTCAGTGTCCTTTAAACACACGTATTTTACATCCTCTGAAAATAAGACGCCTATGTTAGAATTAGTTAATTATGCAGAATATAAAGTACTTAAAATACCTTAAAAAATGTTTAAAAAACATTTAATGTATTTTTAAAAGTATTTATCGAAATATATAAAAACCTAGTTTCCAACTAAAAAAAACAATTTCCAAAAAAATAATTGGAAAAGCAGCGTGATTAAACTTAGAAAGCACATTTCGCCGCCCCACAAGGTTCGAAATAAGCTCCATGTTTCAGGGTTATGGTTTTCTGTACATAGAGGTACCCCCATAGGGATGCACCCATAGGTGTGCCCCTATTAGGTAATTGAGAAATGGCTCCACGTTATTGATGTACATCGACTTCAAAACATGGAGATCTAAATTGCTCCAAGTTGAGTCTATTGTCTTTTAACATGGACTACTCGAACAGCGTTGCCTCACGCTCGGGTGTGGGGAGGGGAGGTAAGTCCAAGGAGTAAAGTCCCACTCGCTTGGTATCTGCTATGGACTTTACTTTGACGCTTGTAGAAGTGCGACATGGCTAGCGCTCGCACTGGGGTGCGCAGCGCATATTGCCAAATGATTTGTGACAGGCTAACATGCTAGTGGGCAGAGTATCTTCGAAAAGAAGTAAGATTTTACGCTTTTTTCGTGTATATACATATTTATATATTCGTATAGAACACACGAAAGAACTCGCGATAAAAATTCATGATCATATCTTCATAAGTTTGCATTTTAATTTCGATCAAAACAGCAATAATACGAAACATGGGTTGTACGGTTTACTGTAGACAATTGCTGAAGTGTTAACTAGTCAAGAAATCGCTAATATAACTTGAAACCAAGCTAAATTTATCAGATAGATTTATGAGCGAGAAATCTTAACCTTAAAATAAACCGAGCATGAAACTCTTGTTAGCGGGATATCATCTTTTGCAAAGTAAAATTTTGAACATTTAAATTCATTGTAGAGGTTAGCAAAATTGCAACGAATATTTCAAGTGTGCAAAATTTAAGTTGAAAAATTACTAGACTTGAAAGTTGCTGCACCAAAACAAAGACACTGATGTACATGCTGAACGTGAACATTTACTAACTACGCTTTCTTCACGATTATTGTTCGAGTTGTATAAGTTCACGCCATAATAAACTCAACTTAATACTTTCCTATTCTATTGTGAATTCAATACTCGGGAAGCGTTTGTTCAAATATTCCAAAAATTAGAAGGGCTTATTTTTGTCTGGAAATTACTATGGTACCATATCTATGAAATCGATTTGAATTAGCTTAAATTCACTAGGACATTAACACTTTGACTCCGGAGTGGGTCATACATGGTACACGCGATCATCTAACCTAACCTAATGTAACCAAAACACTATCATGTATAAATACAAATTTTCGAGTTTTCATCAAAAATGTGTTCATCAATCGAATAAGCTAGTTCTGATTAGGAAAAAATTAATAGAGTAACCAAATTGGTGAAACCAAAATCCTTAATTTTAAAGTTCTTAGTAGAGATATTTGTTGACATGTAGTTTTACCTGTGTGGAGAATCGTAGTCAAAGTGTTAAAGGATTCAGTTCAACTTGTGCTCGTACATGAAAATAGTAGCAAAAGTAGGCCCACGGAGAAGTCCCGTACCCTAACTTTCCAAACAACTTGAGACAACGATTCGTCGAAATAGAAGAAAGAATTTACCATTTTCATTCTTAGTTCTGAAATACATAAAAAATATTTCTTTATTATGTCAATGATTACATGGAAAGAGTTGAGAAAATTATCTTGACAAATCTCAATAGTTTTGAGTAACGACATGTTAGCGAGAAGGTTTTCAACGTTTAGTGAAGCTTTGACATAATTACTTGCATGGTCATTACGAGAAATAGATTCTACAAATTGCTGTCAATTGGTCGAATCAAAATTACTTACAGTAAGCAACCGAGAACTCAGACCAGAAATTTAGCAATTCAATTAGTCGTGCACCTGACTGTGTGCTGCAAAACTTGATTCGAAAGGAAAGCTAGCGGTAAAATTTGGCTAGTGGACCTAACGGCAGCTGCACATAATGCCGTTGCCTGAGCTTGAGGACAAAACTGTAAACTCAAATATTATGCAGTTAACTATATTTCGCCTAAAATTTCAAAGAAAATTCCCTACCTTTTCTCAAATTTTCCTTGAATATTTTTACAAGCGCTCTGACCGCTACGCGACATTACCTGACCGCGCAATAATATCTGGTGTTGATACGAAATTTTAAGATCCGAAAAATCCTTTCGAAAAAAAATACGACAAACAAAATTTGAGCGTTTGAAAGTATAATAATACCCGAAAAAATCTGACTTACGGAGATTTACGAATTTATCCCGTTTAGTGTCATTGTGAAGTTGCTGATTCCGAGTAAAAACAGATTTCTCAATTGTAAAGTAGCTCACAGCTACTCTTTTCATTTGTTGGCCATCAGCCACCAGGCCACAGACTCACGCACTTCACATCCGACAACACAAGAATGCTTTCGAAATCAGGAAACACGCTAAACAGGCTGCGTCTGCACTTCGTGAGGTCACTGGTAAGTATTGATAAATTCTCTTTCTCATTGATTCCCTCTCCTCTCCAAAAATTTTCTTTACGAAGTCTGTTAAAACCATCGTCATGAGATGATCTAACGTGCAATACTAAACGGAAAAGCTTAAGCAAAAGAGTATGTTATGGCTATGTCTTGCATCTACAGCTTAGATAGTAATCCAATGAACTTTTTTAACTTTCGGCACATTTTAAATTTGACCTCATAGATTTTTCTACAGCTTTTTTGAAAAAGCTTAGACTTAGAACGTCTAGATTAAAAATTTTTAGAAAGTCCTCTATTACATTTTCTACTATTTTATCACGAGAAAGAGCAATTCATTGTCAATAAAAAAATATATTTTAACGAAATCCTGACGTAATATTATCGCTGCATTAAATTTTTGGTTTACTGATCCATCTAACTACTGTCAAATATATGACACTTGTTATGCAGCATAATTATTCAGGGATTGCAGCATAATTATTCATACCTTACAGGTCATGCTCATCGTTCAACGAGTTATTCCATAGCCTTGATTCAGAGCAATCACTAGCATGATTCTTTTAAATCATGATTACACCGAAGTTACCTTCACTAGAACAAAACCAATGTTATAAACAAATCGCCCAATATATTGTTTTTAAAATCTCACTATCGTCACCCAAGACATAGCCATTTTACTCTCATAACGTCACATTTTACTCCTGTGAGTCTAAATTTACCTCGAAAATAGTGTTGTGTTTTATTCCCCCACGTGATGTCTCTTGATCCTTACACTTCTTATTATATTTTTTGTTCTTCCGTTGCACTCAAACTTAGTAAAAGTCATTGAGGCAGCATCAATCACACCAGAAAGTTAAAAAATTCAAGCATCGGAGTAATGAACTACTGATAGTATTAACTAATGATAGATTGCAATAAAAAGTATTAAAATAACGAAGTAAGGTTGTTATATCTTTCTAAGACTATATTTACACGGGTATGTGTATTTATCTCTCTCTATCTATTTATATATATATATATGTATTAATGCTTCCATATACAAACCGATTGTTTAAGATCGCCGAGTTTCTGTTTTATCGAGGTCGTGTTATTTAAGAGATGTAGACCATTTTAATATTTCAACAGCGTCGGTTTTATTGGTCAAGCGTGAAGCTCATATGTCAATGTTAGTAAATGTTTTGTTGGAACTAGTGAACGTGAGACCTTAACAATTTCATTGTACTAAAAAACTCTATTTTGACTCATTGATGTTTCGACCACGCTTTTTTATAATACGCTTAACTGAAAGTTTCAATTTTATATACATTTGGTTGTGCTCGAAGTTCTGACCGATTTTGAAGGAAATGTTAATTACATCATTTGTCAAACCTATATTGAGTCTACTCAGATTACGGATGAAGATTTACCCTTTTGAAAATACGAGTATTATTCGTTCATGGCTAAGTTTGGTTGCTTCCTTTCAGATATCCTCTGTTTACTACCAAAATCTATAACGAAGAATTTCATATTCGAGAGGTAATGCATTTTTTTACGTTCGTGCTTGGTGATGATGTTGCAAGTGAATCAACTAATCAAAGATGGTTTGCAATATTTAAACTGGAAACTTATCTTCGAAAATGACCATCGCGTCGGCTATTCTGTCTTTGAAACTGTATTCCTTGAAGACAAATTATAGGGAACACCAACCATCACAGTTAGAGAACTTGTAGAAAACTTGAAATTCCCGAAGATAATTATTAATATTTTTATGGAATAAAACAATTCTCAAAACTTTCCGGACTTCCCAATAGCTTCAGTCTCTCAGGTATAGCTTTTGACTTCACCGAAACGCTAGGAAATTCTCATGTAATTACGATAATGATGCGAATTTTGACTAGCGTGATCACGTCAGGCTGCACAACCAGCCCTAACTTATACACTTCAACCTGATGTTAACTTGATCCCTCTTTTTCTCTAAAGAAAGTGTTTCCGAATATCTGTTTGAAGCGATGAATTGTAATCTGAGCTGTATGTAATTGTTTAGTAAAAGCTGTTTTCTTTCTTTCTATTATTTCTCTCCTTGAAGAAACGTTACCGGTTTTTGTAACCCAGTTGGATTACAGTAGAGCTGCGTCGTGTAGAACGAAATTGTGCTGGTCGCAACTTTCTTTCCTTTTTCATGTTATTATGTTTATTACTACCATTGCTTCAAGTCCTAACATCTTATTAATAATAACAATCACATGATAATTATTTTTACTACATGACATACTTTGCTGGACTCGCACCTGAAAGGAGAAGATGTGAAGGCGGTTTCAGCGGTCTCCTCGTAGCTGAGCGCGGAGGTGCCGGTGCGATGGCACAGAATCTTTGAGCTCTTCAGCTGAGGTAATATCAAGGGTGGTTATTCCATGACAAGAAACTCAAAGAAGGCGAATATTTCATAAGCTAACATTTATGGCATTCAACTCATAAATCTTTTTTAAATTTAAGCAACTACCCATGCACCTGAAATTATTCCGTCTAATCCCGTGACACAAGATTACGACTTTGTACAACAGTAGTCAAATTGCTTTGATTATCTCTGCAAAACAACGACCAGGTTCATAACTGCTCACTGGTACAGAGTGTGGGTCTGTTGCTACGTCACCGCGTTTTTACGTACGCTGAATGTAGTGTGAGCAGGCACCACGGAGTGGGAACAACTGGTGACTTACCAGTAACTGCATGCAGTGGATACAGATGAAGCCAATAACCGGAATGCCTATGAGGCCCACGTAGAGCCCAGCGTACAGAAATGCTTGAGGAATGTTCAGAATGCCGGGCCCGATGTTGCCTTTCAGTAGGTGGACGAGCGTCTCAGATGATCTGTGACCAAAAACGTACCACACGCAACGTTACGCGAGCATTTATAATGAAATCATTAATAGATTAACAGATTAACAGTGGCTTATTTGAAGAAATTAAGTTCTAGTGAATGTTTTAATATGAATCATTAAATCTTTTCGCTTCAATATGCTACATGCTGCCCTGCAACATTTCGTTGCGAGGGAATTGTGTAAACAACAGCCCGGAGAAATCTCTGGCAGGGACCCAGGGGGCTGGGTCGAAAGGCCGCCCCTAACATCGAACGACCTCAAGCGTGCCGCCCTTGTGCGAGTCTGAGTGGTCGGGGTCGTGTGCACGTGCACAAAAGCTGACACTCGTCGGTGGTGCCGCCCCCTTGATAGGGTACGCGGAGTGTGAATTTAAACCAACAGAAACTTTGTGCCAAGGTACTCTAGCTCATTACAGTATTTCGTTTATTCGTGGATATTGATATTCGTGAATCGAAATCAATGCTTCGCTATGATCTACGCTACTGTATGATATCCAATTCTGTTTTCATTTTCGTTAAGCACTGAATGTGAAGATCATTGTTCATTCGAAGTCGCCCTGCGGATGCCACGCTACATAATGCAAGGTCGCGCTTGTACTCCCCATGCAGGAGCTGGGTCTGACGCTGAGGGTTGTGCTAGCGCTTATCTCGCGATGACTTGAGGGTAGTTGGACGATATGAAGAGTTCGTAGGGTCCTGCCTCCTGAAGGATTTTTTGTCCACGCTAACCAGAAAAACTTATCGACAACTCATGATATTTAATGTACTCGTTCTCGATAAAAAAGGAAAGTGGACAGATTTCGATAAAGATCTCTATTTACCAGCTGTGCTTGGTAATGACGACGGAGCACTGCATTGAGGTATGAAATTCTACGCAGGGGGCATGTAATATAGCACAAAACACAGAAATAAACTGAAACGAATTGATACCCGGCGATAGATAGCTCGTGTAAGTTATTCTGTTGTGCCCACCACAAACGATGAACGAAATTACTTAAGATAAGAAATTGATTCAAGACTGCTACTTCACGCTGGGATATTTTACAAGGACAATATTGCGATAATTGTCCGCTATATTGTTTTTATTGAACTCGAATACCACATTTCAAATTTAATGAACATTTAACTATTACTGTGCGTTTCAATAAATTAAATTGTTCGCATTTTTAAAAGTTTAGATTGATTTCGTCGACATCCTTCATAAGCTGCAATTAAAATAAAAATCATCGTTGACAGAGTCACTAGCACAAACTATGGAAGCTTCTTATATGCCCACCCACAAAAAAAATCTAATTCTAGCGCTGATATTCAATGAGTTCAAAGGCTATAATTATCTAATAAGAAGCTCCACATGAATATTACTGAATCACATTCAGAATATGATGAGGTAGAGGTAGGTTAGCAACAGAAAAGTTGGATGGCGATGTAAAGAGTTAAGAAGTAACGAGGGCTTTAGCATGATGTGCTTGTTGTGCATAGCTCTCCTCTCTCTTCCTCTACCCTCAATGCTCTTCTGTTCCTAACAACAGCAAAAGAAAAAACACGGACGTTTATCTCCATCTCCTCAACTCAACATCCTGTTGTGTGAGCAACTTTAGGTGTGCGTTATTGGGACGCCTCTTTACAACGGTTATCTACGGGTCAGAATATGCATGTTAGATTGGATAGTCTGAAAAATATTGCTCATACTTACATATTTCGGTCTCAAACAGACAGAGTTTTGAAATGAGCACTCACGAAGTAGCATGATCGATGTCTCTCTTGGTGCCTTTTTCGCTATGATTTTCTTCGAGCGAAAGGCCGGCCTGGTGAACAAAATATGTTGGTCATTTATGGGGTTAACTGATCTAGGAATTGTCTAATTGGAAACGATCGGCAAAATAACTTCTTCTATGTTTCTCAATAAAATAAGCAAATTCTATTAAGTTACATGGCAGAGTTCAACTAAGCTTTTCAATTTCCAAGGCATGATATAGGTCCAGGTTTAACATTATTATGTAAGAAAATGCACATCTTAAGCGGCAATATTTTTCAAAATCATAGAGTGTACTTTATTCGATTTACAAACGATTTTGTAAAAAAAATTCACCGTGTAGTATTTAATGTAGTTTTCATACCTGATAGAAGTAAATCTTGCATGGTATTATTTGTTTATTGATATATGTTTATTCATGAACGAAAAAGCAACGTTTTAATAAAATTCAACAAAGAAACCATTGTGAAAACAAAGACCTGGCGTACACATAATTATAAATGACCATGTGAATTCGGGGCTACGTACTCCAGCTGATAAGACGCTAATTAAAAATTCTTCAAGGGTCAACCGCCAGCCGCATTCACTCTCGTAATTTTCGTAATTTGCTCTTCATAGTCATGATATCCGGTCCCGAACCCCCGGACTGTGAACTGGTGGCTCTCCGTGGGACGATTGGTATTGCGCCACTCAGAAAGTATACGCGTATTTAATTAACTTGAATTGTTCTCGTTTTATGTTTCACATAATTATTTCGTTCGCTATAGCTAAGTAAGAACAATGTACAGAGGAGTAAAGTTTGTTTTCACATTTATGAAATAGTAATTTTTATGCCAGTTATATCATTGGATGCATTTTATTGCATTTTTCGGCCAGGCCTCAGAGGCCGTTCCAGGATTGTATTGTCTCACGTTGAACCGGTCCGTAGTTCGAAAACGGTCGGGGACCGCTGGTGTTTATAAAGCAGTGGCAGCGCTAGTTACAGCTTTGATTAGATATGCGTATACGCTAACAAAGCAAAATGTTTAAAGTATTAATTGCTCAGACTCACGTTCAAGTCAACCGTGACGCTTGCCGGGGCTGTCCTGGGTCCGTCGCAGGTGGTCACAATCTGTGAGGAAATCACGTACATTTGAAACTTTAATTTTCCTATTGGGTTTCATGTGACACAGTACTACAGTCCAATGAGAAATGACAGATGATGAACTAGTCTCAGAAGAGACGCTACTCAGGAGCTCGAATAGGCTACTGTATACTACGATGGTCGTATTTATG
>VOMN01112874.1:0-21033 GCA_014899125.1 Orchestia grillus | reverse complement strand
GGGACACACTGTATAGTACTCGACGAGGTTTTCGTAAACAGAATATGTTGTGTCGTTAAAGAGTGTCAGAGCAGCATTGAAGTAAGGTATGTTTGGCAGCTCTCTCTCTCTCTAGTTAGCAGAAGTAGGAAATGTGCTCCAGGCGAGAGAGTAGGCCGATTATTTCGGCTCTAAGAACTAGCACAGATTGTTGCTGTGGTTTGCTCTGTGCTTGATTGTTAATCGTAGAATTTTTCTTCTCTCCTTTCCCACTCCTTCCCCTTCTCCCTCTCCCTCCTTAAGCGTACCAAGTAAAAATGGCTGAAACTGAGGTGCCCCCGTAGGAATCTAAGGGTTTAGGATCGCCCAAATTGAGCTAAAGGGTTTTTAATCTCGTAGTAAATAGCAAGAATTGTCATGATATGAGAATTTTATTCCCATTCAATCACTTCGCTTCGCAAATCGCTTCCGCCCAAAATCTCGACAGTATTTGCCACGCATCATCCTGTTTGTGCATTCCGTTTAGAATAACCCATATATGTATGTAGTTTAGTATTTAGCACCTGACAGCTCAAATTTGACACGTTTCTCCGAGAAACAAATCAACATCCCGAACATTTTTCGTAGGCTCATGAAATCAACGATGCCTGCGTTGATCGTCGTCGTCAACGACTGAGATTTTGTTAGCTAGAGTTAAGAGAAAGCAACCCAGAATCTCTCATTTCAAGCAAAGAAACATTCGCTTAAAGGAATATATAAGTTCCCGCTTACTATTTTCTCTTAAAGACGTTTACATTTCTTAACCCCCCGTACATCTCCACAAATATAGACGACCGCGGTTGAAAGCTACGGTCTTCGTTTGAATACTACTTAATAGCAATATATTCGAAGCGCTTAGTTTGATCAGCAATAGCTCATCAAATGTTATGCGCTCGTTTCGTCCGAGTCAATGGTCGTCCCAATAGACACCGGCTATTGTCTGAATGTTTTCATCTTAAGCAATAATGTTTCAGTGAAATGTATTATTGTTCCGAGCAAGTGCATCAAAAGCAATAAAAATGATTTCTCTCATTGTGTTGATTTTCTACCCTTTCTTTTGGCGTTGCAGTTGGCTTCATCGATACATTAGTTCATTTGAATGAATGTCATAGCAATCCTGTTTTTTCAGTTTAATCTAATTATTTCGATTTTCACTATAACCAAATGCATTTCCAGATTAGAATACATGATTGAAAGCACACGATGAAAGCTCGCCTTGGTTAAATAGACTGCGTAGAAATGGACCCGACCGGCAGGTGGTAATCGAAGCACTGCAAGCACGCAGGGCGGGCAATGATGCATCTGAGTTTCCGCCGGTTTCCTGAGCTCGAGGTCTGATGCTTTTAGATAAGATTCACTTCATTGCAACAAGCGAAAACGGCGAAACTCATGAGCTCAGAAAATAGTCACATGTGATGGAACCTTACTGGGAAGAATGCAAATGCTAGAATGCCTAAATATCTCAGCTGTAGACATTAAACAAGTAAACTTCAAATTTCAATGAATGACTCGTCATTTCTTCTCAAACCTCCGAAATTCCTTCTGCAAAAAGAAACTACTCGTACAGACACCCAATGCAGGCTACCGATGCTAGTTGGATGCGTGGGTTTTGCTAGATGCAAGAAGGACTCTGGTTACTCGCCCTGGGACGCGGATCAACGCACTCCGGTAACGCATGTCTGCTCGCTAGCACCTGCCTCCCTGAGGCATGCCGTGCAGGTCATCCCGCGACCTCATTTAATTCGCCCGGGCTCTCGCCATCCGCCAACTCGGAAGCTTTCAGTATGTTTGTACCGGTCGCGAGGTCTCGAGTGAACTAACATGAAAAACGCGACATTGTGTCACCGGTTGTTAGGATATTGAGGTGATGTAGTTGTTGCATGATACTGGTATGTTTATAAAAAAATTAATTTTATCCTGTGCGTCGGTCCTTGACCATGTCCTAGGAGGGCTTAAACCCCGCTGTGTAGAGAACATCTGCCTGTGCCGTGTGTAAATTGTACGCTTCGATATTGAAGTGAAACCTGCTGTCTGACCAATTACAGTGAATGACAGAGCGAAAAGTAAAAAGGAATACGTAAGAATACTCGCGTCGGCTGCACGTGTGCGCCTTCGCATGCTGCGTGATGACTTGGGTGTAAAGTATTTTGCTAACAGCGTCTGCACGAAAACTTCAGAAAATTCGTTTTACATCCTACAAAATTTTACTGAGTTAAATTTCAGACGCTCGTCACACAAACAAAAGTTATTGGTAGCTTTCCAAAATAAAATCGACTTTCGAGAATAAGTTTTATTAGTGTAAATCGACTACGTCAATGTGCAGGCAGATGTTCTCAAGCATTTTTACTTACATTCAGTGAACGAGGCACATCGATGGACGAAGTAAATTGGTCAAGAGAGCTTTTTAAGAATGTGCTATGAAAATATAACATTTGAAATTTCGAACATATTGCACATCAATAAAGCTTAAAAAATTTGAAAAATAAGTGACATGACAGCGAAAACAGAAATAATTCGATGATTTCGTATTCTTTCGGTGGCAATTAATAAATTTTCGTCGTCGTATTAAAACTATAAATTCTGGATTCGTCCGTCTCTTGAATAAATTGCGATGCAACGTTCTCGGCTACCGTTTCAACCCTTGTGAGCTGCCATTCGTATGACTGATTCATTATGTTAGATAATTATCCATTTAAGTAGTGACATAAACATGCGATTTTGACTACGAAAAATAGTACTATGCAGTGTATTACTTTATCCGCAATGCAATGGGACACTAGTGCTCTAGACATTCAATTCCTAATTTACCGACGCTTACTCATGCTCCAGTAGGTCATTGTAAACTCATAAGATGTGAATGTCTCTGAAAACTCGAATGGGTTAAATTATCGTTCCTTCATACTTCGCTAATTAGTCTGCCTTTGCGAACAAAAAATATAACCGACGCAAAATATAGGCAAGTAGAAAAGCCTTCGGGCACAGAATTTCGGAGTCTGGGTTGGCATAACCGGCCTGCCGTAAAATGCTGCGCTCGCCATCGCAGAGGCGGAAACTTGGAGCGATCGGAGAAACAACAACAGCAAACACACTCGTATAAGAGGTCGATTGCAAGGAATGCTTTGCCTCCCCTTGAAAACTTACTGAAAAAATGAGAAGGAACATCCATACCCGCAACAAGCTCGCAGTAGCACTGTTGATTGTTAAAAGCTTGAGTAACCCCTGAGATTCACTAATTCCTCATTTTGCAAGAAACCCTGACGATGGTAGGTGCCCTAACTATGTCCACCTCTAAATAAACCTCATGTACGCTTAGCGTCACTCAAACAATGTACACCCGATGATATTCTCGGCTACGTCCAAATTTGGTCTGTAAGACCATTACCCTCAGAGCATGTTACTGGATGATCTATAGCTTCTATAAATGCGGCGTTGGTATCAATGCGGTAATAAGGAAGGTACTTGGACAAATTTCAGACGCGTTAAGAATGTAATCTTCGGCAACGTTAAGGAGTAAGAAATTTCCGCCCTGATTTGGCAGTATTATTATGTATAATTGTCAGGCTGTAACCAGAGCTTCTGATTAATTGAGCCAATCATTGCACAGGAACTTGCAAAAAAATTCGTTCAAGTTGCGCCTATGAGAAAAAAAAATGTGAGCATCTTTTTTAGCACAGCCCGATACGCAGGCAAATCAAGCGTTAGCATCTCATAAAAACATAGCTACGCTGCGAAAACAGAGGAAACTGAACATGGATGCTTGAGTAAAAGAAGAGTTGGTTGGATTGTACCCCGGTCACCCTCACGAGCCGCAGATCAAAGGAAAAAGAAGATGAAGCTTGGACAACCCTAAAACTAGACTTGCCAGAGACTCGTGCAACAATCATGTTGACGTGGCTGCGTGCAACTTATAACACTGCTGAACGACGCTAATTCTTTACTGTATATTGACAAGGACGAAAATATCAGCACCCAGGTGGATTACAGCTCAGATATTTTCCACGTTTTATGAAGAGCTCTTAGTTACTAAGGCACGCTGAAAGATAAACCTCATCAGAGTACCCTTAAGGGTATATTTTTGCAGTAAGAACCCTAAAACAATACCCTACAGACTGCCAATAGCCTGTTCCTAATTTTTCGGTCTATACGTATTCCTTTAAAGTTATTTCATCAAGAAAGTCTTTTATCCTTGGCTATGAAGAAAATTGCACGAGCCTACTCTTCTTACTTTAGATTAAAAAATTACTTCACCCCCTTTTCAATTTTGTTCTACTTTTGAGATGGAAGTAAATTCACAAATTTTTTTAATAGTTCTCCCTCTCAAACGTAATTTGGCAGTGATAAATTAACATATTCAATCCTTTTTGAACAACCTGAAAGAAAACCTCAATGGGCTCTCTTATTGATGTACTTTTATTCATTTTCTGGGAACGAACGCTAGTGTCAGTGGGAGCGAGAGCGACTGGTGGTGTCACCGTAAGGCTCGTGCGTCGCACAGAGCCGGATTACGGTTCTAACTTACGTATCCCCAGTGGCACACGTGCGATGCATGTATGCAACAGAGTCGTCAACGACTCTTGTTTATACTTCAGGCTTGGTTGCTTGCACCACAAGCGCTTTAATTTTACGTTAGTATGACTGTAGCAATACTTAATGTAGACTTTCTCAAGTTAGACGGTAGGATTGTTTTAGTTACTGTATAAATGGTGGGTTTGTTGTTTTACGTGGTGAGGCATAAATTTTTATTATCTATAAGCGCTTCGTCTTTGGAAAGCTAATTGAAGCACTTAGTAAAGAACAGTCACCATATTAAAAAATTCAGTACCTACTTGCACATTAAAATCTTAACCTTCCCTTTGAATACAACAGCGCACTTCTAATTGAGAATTCAAACCAAACTTCAAACTAGCTAAAAGCTTGAAGGGTAAAAAGTGCGTACGCAGGTGCTTGGCAGATGTTGAGCAGCAGAGCGTGCAGCAGAGGTCACTGACTCTGCGTACACAAAATGCCTGCTGGAGCAGGACCGCCTCCGGGCTTCGATATTACACAGCAGTTGGACATACGCGGAGTGCAGCTGTCGCGGTGACATCAACTCGCAGCCCACCCCACGGAATGATCTCTTTTGGCGCATGCCGCCGCTAATGCCATCACCTACCTATAGGCTTCTCGAGGTACGAGAAATTCAGTTCAGCTAGAAATGACATCAAAATGTGGCACATTAGAAAACGTAAAAAGAAATTTAAGGAAAGTTTCCTGGGGAACATGTTTCTGAGAGCTTTCAGTAGAGACATTACTGGTAAATATTTTGGAAGATATTTTATCGAAACGAATAGAATTTATTGAAAAGCGTTCACGAAGAATATGGTCGAAACAGAAGAAAATTTAGCAGAAACTTTTGAACTAAATTATTTTCATTTTGGGTTACCCTGTATATTATTATAGATTTGCCAAAGCAAAGTTATTATTATCAAATAAATATTTTCACCTAATCTTTACGATCCAGTAAGTGAAATTACGCGTGTTGCCTTCCTATGAGAGCACGACGCATGGATATATATGTCTTAAGTTATCTCACATTGAAATGTCGCCTTTGGAAACGAAAAAAAATCAATGTCGTAAAGTGATCGTCTTCAGAATATGATCCTTCTTTCTCCATGACCTGTGTCCAACTTATTTTAAAGCCTATATTTCATCTTCAAAGAACTTGTCAGCTTTTTCAAGAATGAACTTTTAAAATAAAATGCATCAATTATACTTTCCTTATTTAAGAATGTTTTGTCGCGAATTAAAATTTTTAAGTGCTTGAACTAAGACAATCAGTGGGAGAGATATCGGGAGAATAGGGAGCATGAGGGCAAACTCTCATAATACAGACTTTGCATCTTGTCGACCGTAGAAATGGGGGTCGTACATTATTGTGAAGCAAAATCGGTCCATCTCTATTCACCAGTCTTCTTCTTCAATTTTTCATGCATGCGATCCATGTTTTGACCATAAGATGTTGTTACATTATTGCCGTGTTGCAAAAATAAAACATAAATGATTCCCTTTATAGATCCCCAAACAGTGACCATTAACTTTTTTCGGGGGCAATAGTGGTTTCGGATAGTGTTTAGGCGACTCTTCTTCGTCTTGCCGCAGCCAGTTCTTTTGCTGGTATCGAAGAGTATCCATTTCTCATCAAATGTAAACATTTCATTCAAAAATGGATCTCTTTCAAGGTGAATAGTTGATGATGAAAACTACGAGTTGATGAAGAAATATGACATTTCACGTGAGACAACTTAATATTTAGTAGACAGCTCTTCAAACTATTGTTAAAAATTAGTAGCGAGGGTGCTTTTTTAAAGCCGCTGTGGAAAAATAAAATCATAAGCCAGAACTTTGCCATGATAAATTAGTTTTCAGGATACTTAATAGAGCTTGTTTTCAGTTCCTTCTTTTCAAAATAATCCACAAGTTTTAATTGAATTTTAAATACCCTTGCATCGCAAGGTTTTAATTATTTCCAAGCTTAATTATCCTGTACAGATCGGGTGGTGCAATCCTGCACGCTGACCATAGCGTTTCTGACAAATACTTAATATTTGATCAACATGAAACTGCAGTCAACTGAATCAGTTTAGAGGTATGAGTTTTCTATTCGTTTGGATGTGCAGTTTGCACTTTCAGCAATACTTTTCTTTCTTGAAAAGAGTGAATTCGATCGAATATGGCAAATATTGCACCTTTGAGGCAATTACGATTCAAAGGTAACCATTGAATCAAAGCTCATTTTGCTTCCAAGTCGCTGGTGATAACACTGAGCACCATCCCTCTCTCCCGCGTTACTCTGACGAGAACAGGCACCGTCAGTATACCCCCTCGAGGGGTGCTACGTATCATCAGAAGAGCGATACTTCCCAAAAGCACCGGAGGGCAATCTCCGTACGGCACCCTGTGGAGAAATGCCCTTCGAAAATGCTACCTCAGATTAAATATTTCTAGGAAATCACATTATTTAGTTGCTAATGCGTTAATTTATACGTAATGGTGGGCTTCAATGATACGAAATCATTGAGAATTTAACCAATTCGTTTAAAAAAAATGTATTTCGCAGTAAATAACCCCGTAGAAACCCGTATTTGTAAGAGCACCCAGCTTCAAACCAACAGTCGAAAATCTTTTGATTTCGAATTTCCTGGTAGCTGAGCCCGCTCAGCAAGATTACTTGAAATCACTTTTTAAGCAACGAAAAAAAACTTGGTAGGATGTGCGCCGTGCATGGAGGGAGGGCTGGACCAGTGTTGAACAAGACAAGCTGACAGCTGGAAACCACGCTCTCGCACCTCGGGTTAATGATCTCCAGCGTATCTGCAGCTCAGCTTAATCATAGCCCTGTAACCCACCTGTGAAAGAGGAAATGTGCTCAGCGTCCGAAAGATTCAAATTCTTCTTGAATCGTTCGAAAAACTTGCCCCTACATGTTCACGGAACGTCCAGGCGCGGTGCAGGTTGCGGCGTCTAAAGAGATGATGCCCGCACGATACGGCTGTTGTGTTCATTCTCTTGGGTGTTGACTGATTGTTAAATGGGGTCTCCGGAATGGATCTGCCACAGGCAGAAGAAAAAGGTGTAACTGGAAGCATGAAGAGGATACATCTCTTAAGATGCAGGAGTAATTTCAATCGAGGGGATCAGGAATGATGAGGAAGAAATAACGCTGATAAGTTAAATGGGACCATTGCACCCGATTTAAGGGAGTTCAGAGAATAAGGGTTATCAAAATACTCAGAGCAGCGAATGCAATAATCAAAAAGATACTGGGAAGCTGCCACAGCCTAACTTTACTTTTTTGAAAAGCATAATGATAACTTTTACCACAGGAATAATTAGTACATATCGTATAGGAAATGACATTTAAATTATTATAATCATGTGATTCATCGGCGACTTGAGGAATAAGGCTGCTCATGGTGATCAAAATGAAGGAAAACGATTTATTTTTGAACAAAACAGCAAAAATGCAAATTTATCGGTACTTGGTATTGTCTCATACTTTTATCGATAATTATTTAAAAAAATTCAGAAAGAGTGGATTCAAGTATTGTATTCTTCAATAGATATTTTCTTTCGTTCTCCTATCAAATTCTCTCACAGTTATTCGACATATCTTGGACTTGGCCCCATGTTCGTTAATGAGCCTAAACGCGTAGCCAAAATCGATCAAAACACGCCCACGCGAATTAAGCCCCTCGACCCACTCGTCTTCATCTAACAAGACGACAAAAAGAGAGGATCGATGGCTTAGTAAGCGAGCCAAGAAGGATAGGCTTACAACGACTGAATACTTATACTGGACAAGTCAAATTTTGGAATGAATAAGGTATTAAGCTTCAAGGCATATTGTGAAAGAAATGCCATGAATTTGTCTTCTCGAGTGCCGTTCGAAAAGCCATTCATGTCTGAAATGAACCGAAATGATTGTTTGAAGTTTGCAAATGAACTTGTCACACGGGCTAACCATCAACGGGAATGCGTTCATTCCAGTGATGAATCAAAGTTTAACTTGTTTGGATCAGATAGCAAAAGGCTAGTTTGCCTCAGCGCAAATAAAAAGTATTCTCTTCAGTGCTTTGAAAAAAGGAATACCTTCGGAAGTGTGGGAACGTTACGGTTTCTTGAATGATTTCAGCTGCATGTACTGATTGATGGGCTAAATGGTTGAGTAAATGGTGCTGCAAGTAAAAAGTAGGTAAAGAATAAAGTTTTGCCTAAAATTATAAATTCAAAAGATCCTCCTACAGCTTTCACTCTTGATAACACTTCCAGTACCGTGGCAACATCTATTAAAACATTTCATTCTGAAGTGAACGTGACTGATATTGCTCGCTCAGAGTCGGGATCTTAAGCCAATAGAGAATGTCTGGGAGATATGGAATGGAAGACTTGAGCATAGAAGCCCAAGGAGTGTCGAAGGACTGGGAGAATTTGCAAGAAGAATGAAAAAAATTATGTTGAAAATTACAAAACTTCAATTCAGCCATGCAGCAAAATATGTTACCCTGTTATTCAAAGTAAGAGATGCCACTCTATTGATTTATACATATATATATATAGATGTATATGATTTCAGCGTTTCTTACTTTCTCAGGGAAATTTATACATAGAATTAAGAAGGCCCTAATTTTCAAGCAAGCGAACCCTCATTGCGAAATTATGTGAATTCAGTAAAACACGTAGCATACATCCTTTACTGAAACATACGTGTCAACTATGTTGTACCAACTTAAATCAGTTAGGGTCAAAAATTTTATGCAAATATTATACCAACCACACCAAACCCAAGTGTTTGCATTACCATATGACGTTGTCACACCCTATGTTTTCAAATGCCCATACCTATTAAACATGATAACTTAGTTTACCATTGCTAAGTTGCATCGTGCGAAATTAGGATGGTTGCTTCGTTCGAATTCAGCAAACTTTTGTTTCTCAAAAGTGCCCCTTAATTAATAAACTTATAAAACGTGAATTTATGTAAGGAGTTTAGTGGAATGTTGTTTCAACTTCGAAATAAACGTATGGTCCCAGACAACATGCTCGAACGGAACTGTTATGAAGTTTAGTCTATTATCTAACTCTCTTACTCTTCGTCTTCCCCTCATTATTCTTTAAATAGACTATTGAATAAAATAAAGTCGATTAATACATTTATGCATTCCTAGGAGTGGAGCGGCAGAGTAGCTGTATCATTAATATTTCTATCCATATTTTACGAAACTTTTTGTAATCCATGGTGACATAATTCATCTAATGCACCCACTTACAACTTGCGAGGAGTTGTCCAGTTATATTTGTGATAAAAACCAGGATTTACATGTTAGAAGGTTTACAAAGCTACTAAAACTCAATTTTTATAATGTGCGTATTGCCCCTTACCGTGTATGACACGACTCCCCGAGCTCTGTGCAGACTTCGTACATTAAGACCGTCCACATTCAGTAACTGATCATTTAATCTGATCAGAATATACTAAAATAGACAACTCTGGAGGGACAATGTGGAATTGATTATAGCAATAAATGTGGCTCACTGTGACGTGACTCATATATCCACGTGAATTTTTAGCCACTAATTCATTGTTCCCGGTCTGAATATGGATGTAAATTTGCTTATAACGCACCAAAGGGAAGCAACTGCATTAAACAACTGTACGGTTATAGGGAAACAAAGCACCACATGGTAACGAGATAAGTCTTAGACTTACGGTAAAATCAAACTTATCAGTTTACCTATTGTCAGTGAGAAATATTAAGTCTTTTTATAGAGAATGAACCGAAGTTGATCTACAATTCTACATAATTGTTTACTACTAGTTTTGGCATGTGCTCGATTTAGTATAGTTTTTGATAGCATCTATTGTGAGTCCATTCTTCCCACTCTGGATGAATGATTAACATTGCCATGAATACCAGGATGAGGGACTATTCAATATTGGGTACATACTCGTATGCACGTACTGGGTTCGGTGCCACAACGAACCGAGAAATTAAAATTGTGAGGCAAGTCGACGACGATTGCCAATTATTGTCTAGCTCATAATGACTGTTCATGATATTCGCATTGCCATATAAAGAAAATTGGAAAGAATTGACGGATATTAAAAAGTCGCATTAATTCATCAAACAAATTAATTGCACGATACACTTCTAAAACTACGCTGTGCCTCCAATAAATATTTGGGCGTATATATATTTATGTTCTCCAATGGAATGCAAATACCAAGCATGAGCTGCGAAGAAAAAGTATCTGCTTAGTCCCTTTATGGCGTTCACGACTCTATTTGGCCCAACACCAAGCGACCCTACTGCTATGGAAACTCATGCTGAGAAAGATGTTTCAAATGTTGCTCGCAAATTCAATGATCTATTCTTTTCTCACCCTCATAATTCATTTTTACGACAACGTTCATCACTTTCAAGGAATAAAATCCTGAAATATATGTATATATGCTCATACAATACAAGCTGTGCAATATAATGTATAAAATTTTCTGAACCAGCCCCAGATCTCCAAGTTTTGAGACCTGGCGTTCTAGCGTATGCAAGATATTAGATTGTATTATATTAGACAAGTACACGGTTCCATTTCTACATAGCGTTTGAAAATTTAGTAAGTACACTCAGGGCCAGAAAATGAAACGCCGCTTATGAAAACATTTTCTAGTAATGTTTATGAAAAAGGACTCCCAGAACCGCAGGAAGGCATTCATATAGAGCCTCACCCGTTCGCAGCACCCGTTTACAGCGAATCGAAGGATTCAGAGAATTTTGATTCATTGGCTCGATCATGAAATGAATTTCATGGTATTACACCACGAAGCCGAATCACTAACTTGCAAATCGTTTAAGTAGGAATACCTACTGAAAATTAATTTTATATGTTTTTTCCACGTTCATTCTTAAAGGAATTTAGCGACATAGTGCAAAGCCCACTTTTAAATCTCAAAACTTGACTTCGAAAGAAAAGAAATTTTATTCCAATCAAGTTGACACACCAATTGAGTTGACACACCAATCGAGTTGACATGTTGGGCCTTAAATGCTTTATAATTTCTGAGAGCGTAACTGAGAACAGAAAAAACTATAATGTTTGATATTTTTTTCAAAAAGAAGCAATAACATAATAAAAGAATTTTCTTCATGATGGTGTCACAGCACGAGGCCTCACTGATGGGGATGTGAGACTATAGAACGCAGCACAGCTGCAACTTCCTCAATAAGAAGGCAGGCACAGAAGAAAGAACTTACAGATCTCTCCTCAGCTCTCTCATATCTTTATTATAAAAGCCAATGCCCGCCTTGTGACAGGTTAGTATCACTGTCCCATTTTTAACTGCATCTGAAACACCGTTAAATCTACTAATGAAATAAGGAAGTTTGTTGGAAGAATATATACAGTATTCTGAATGTAATACGTGTGTTAAACAAATCCGTATTCAGTGTTGGATATCAAATTTTAAACCCTGAAGGAATCTATTGATAGGTATTTCGTTCTCTACAATTTTCTTTTTTATTCATTCTGGGAAACACTTCAGCTAGTTTATGATTTGTAACAATCTCCGACCCTCCTCCCGTAATAACAGTAATAATAATCTACCATCCAAACCATAAGCAAGTATTAGGAAAGAACATCGTGTGTCGCCATCAGAAATAACACACCACTGCGAGAGCGTATGTAACATTATGGACGGCCGAAAATCTTGTCAGCCTCGCCCGTAACAAACGTGGGTGCCTCCCGCCCACCATCGGAGCAACGTCCCTTTGTTTTCCCGCCACTTGCAGGGACCGGTGTGACGTCAGATGTCCTAGTGTTGATGACCCCTGAGTTGCTGCAATGGGGCCCGGGCCACTCAGGGCACTCAGGCCTTGGAGATATGCGCGCCGGACACTAGAGCGCTCGAGGCTGCGTGGTGAGGCCTCTTATGGACCATGTGAGGAGGAGAAACGCCTATTGGTGATGGCCTTAACTGCTTATCTTGCTGAAACTCACTTGATAGAAATGAAATCGATGAAAAGACTTCGTAGTAAGAAAGGTTGCATAGATTAACAAGTTTTCCAAGTTATAACATGAAGTCACTTGATTTGAAATTAAGTTTGAATTGCTTGATTAAGATTTCATTTCAATTATCTCAAATTTAACTGTCATAAATGAAAATTTCAATGTAACTTACTTCGTGAATGTACCAGAAAAAAACAACAGTTTTAATCAAGATTCAAGCTCTCTTTCACCGAGTATAAATATTCAGTTTCAATGATGCGGTTCACCATAAATAATGTTTACTTCAATTTGTGAGGTACAAAGCAAATATCGAAGCACTAAATTTACGTTACAAAAAGTTTTAAACAAAGCGTTACTCATCATCACGCTGAAATGAGGCATTCCGTTCGCCGTCGAAATCTTTTCACTGATGTTCCTCTTGATGAGAATGTAAAAGCTACAAGGTGCAGACTTGAAGTCTAGGATTTTGCTTCACAAACTGCGCAACTCTCTGTAATCATTGTCTACGTTTAACTTTACACTTCGATTTTAGAAATCCCCTTATGCGGCTATTTGAGGTTGTATCTTCTTCTTATGCACAGACAGATCGGAAAAATTACGTATCCGTTAAAGATAAGTTATTCATGGGACCATTAGTCAATCGACATTTCGGTCCACGACCAACTGCCCCACACGGCCGGAGCCAATCACCTGACCGGATAATGGTCGGTTGCTTCACTAGGCTGCGCTCAATTGCCCCATCAGTAATTGTTTCTCCGGAGAACTGTGGCTTCCTCAAACGTTCTCAGTCAGATACCCTATCAGATCACGGTTCATTGCCTTGTTGGACCCCAGTCAGTTACCTCATCATATCACAGTACACGGCTTTGTTGGACCCCAGTCAGTTGCCCCATCTGACTTGTTTGGGTAACTTGGACCTGTCACACGGCCCGAAAAAAGATGAACACTTACCTAGCTCTCAAAAGTTGATTGTCCTGAAGACAATCAACCTCTAAGAGCGACTGCACCCGCGACCGCTGAAGACCCGCGTTACCACCAGTGCCCTGGAGGTCAACTTGGACCACGCACGACGGCACTGAGGCACTGGGCCAGTGTGCCACACTGAGGGAGAAAGTCGTTATGCCGGCACCTCCCAGCGACGCATGCACAACCTTGGCTCCAGCGCCAAGAAAAAACTGTGCTATGCCCCACACGTAGTTCGAGCGAAAGTAGCAATACGTCGCTCAAAATATGCAACAACGGGCAATGAGTTCAGTGCAAAAGTGTAATTGAAGGTTTGAAGGAAAGTAACACGGAGATATCGTGCTTTAACTTTTGTTTACTAATTGATAATTGTTCATTAAATTCTTTTTGGGCGAAGAAGTGCAACAGAGATCGTAAATAGCGCCCAACTCTCCCTGCTGAAAGTACGTGGAAATATGCAAGGACAGGGAAGCCACAAGTTAATAAAAGTTTTTTCGACGTTCCACAACAGAGGCGTTAAAAATCAGTTTCCAATAGAATCAGGATCAATTACGAGTTGAATTTATGGAATTAAAAAATTACATTCACTTAGGTTGAATACATTCACGAGGATCAATTACATTCACGAGGATCAATTACATTCACGAAAATTAATTACATTCACGAAGGTTAATTACATTCACGAAGGTTAATTACAATTTAAAAACCCATGTCAGTGGTTCAGCTTTTCCATTCTTCCGTTCCCAGGTCGTCAGCGAATCCTCCAACTGATGCTGATCTGACGCATTCAAAACGAAAGTTCCTAATCGTGTTTTTATAGTGAATTAAGTAATGGAAAGCGACTTTGAATGAGACATTTCTAGCGATCCAAGCCTTATATAGGAAACGTATCTATCACTTCGACACCGGTAGGAGGTTTTCACAGCACTATAAATGTTCTCTTATCCGGGGTGAATGGGGACATGAAGACTGTAAAATTAATTTTATGCTCCATACAGGCTTGGGCAACAGCTGGTATGCAGGTTCAGCAGTGAAAAAGGTAAAAAAGATGGCATTTATATACTTATTCTAGGACAAGGCTTGAGTAGAATGACCTTTACTCGAAGGCTAACTTTTGGAAATGATCACAGAATTTGGCAGCACAATCATCAGGTTTCAATTCAATAGAAAATGACTGATCGAAAATTATGTTACAAGTGAAATACGAGATATGTCCATTCAAATAAATTCTCATAAAAACTCGCAAGCATTCGACTCATCTGTTCATAAGTTACACCAAGACCTTGTTGATCTACATACGTTCAAGGTCCACGTGTGCATGAATTGAGTTCAATTTAGGGTATCACGACACTTGATTTCTGTGCCGTTGCTGTGAGATACCTTGAGTGGATGAGTCGATTAGTGTTGTATTGTATAGAGGGGTAGAGCAGCTACCATGCTCACACAAATTCTCAAAAGCTAAAGGTTTTCCTGTTGAATTATCAGGAGCGGCCGTATTTTGCGATGCAAGTTCCGTGAAGCGACCGGCGTATAGCAGCAGATTGCAGGCGAGCTCCCCTGAGCTGCATTCAGCAATGCAAGTGACAGAAAAAAGCACTCCGATAAAAGTCGTATGGGGACAAAAAGAAGGCTCGGTGTAGGGGCACAAAAAGTACGCTCAACCAGAGGAGGATCGCCCGCGTTTAACCTTGAGGATGACCCTAGTAAATCTGACCGTGGGGAGGCTGCTGCGTAGATTCCTCTGGAACACGCGGGCAGGCCTCCTACACCGATACTCAAAGGAAAGCCTCCGAAAAGGATGGAAAGATGATTGAGGTCTAGAACGACGCATATGCACCGACGAAGAATGAGATAATTAGTCATCAAAAGTGGAATTTATTTATAAATGTAACAAGTAAAGTTTCAAAATTGCGTCAGATAAGTCATTGAATATTAGATCAAGTAAGACAGCATTTACATATGAGATGTGTAATGCGTTAGACAAACACAATTTCTATTGAGGAAAATTGAAAAAAAACTCGTGCATCTTGACTCAAAAACATTAAGGAAGCTAGCTCCATCCAGAGTTCTATAAAAATTATTACCAATAACTTCTAAAACAGACAAATTGAAAATTATTCCCAAAAAGATAGATTAGAAAAAATTCATGAACGCTCTCTACAAACCTCTCTTTAAAAATGAGTCTTGAACATTTAAAAATATTGAATGACGTAATTATCGCATAGATTTAGCGTAAGCAAAAAAGCCTAACATTCTTCCCTCACTCTACCAAGTGGGGTGAGCTCCACGTCCAATCAATAGGGACATAACTGCTGCATGCTGTGCTCGTGCCAGGAGAGCGCCAACACGACAGTCTTCGTGAGATGCTAGGTCACTCCAGGGTAAAAACTACACGGTGACCGTCAGCCCTCACTTACTCTTCCTCACTCATCGTCGGGTTGTTGGTGACAGACACCTTCTGCATACATGCCCGAAAAATGCTTCCGTGCGCATTCGAATCATATGAACACGAGCACTAAACCACGCTCCGTGGCTTTTTGATACTGCACGAAAAATTATGGTTGGATATTATTTGAGCACACCTTTAATTCATAATCGAAAAAAATATTTTGGATCGAAATTCAAATTATTCATGTAAGATCAGAGGAAATTTAGCTGATGGTCGTTTCTATTGAATTCATTTCAATATTATCCACATGTGGAACATGAATATATTTCAAAATTTTCCAGTAATTAAAAGAGTTGAACTACGAATATAGCAATTGGAATATGTTATATTCTAGATCATTTTGCACATTTATGCACAACACTGAGTACTGAGGCTATGTAGCGAAGATAAGCACCTCAAAGATAAAAACACTTTAAAAGTGCCGGTCAAGTTATACATACGAGCCTCCATACTGCATGGTTTATGGTATATCTCAGTTTGTTGCAGGTGTTCTAATCCTTGAAAGCCAACAATCAATATCAGGTTGTGTCTCCATGTGGTTAGCGTATCCTTCCATAAGGACAGGGGCTCCCAACTTTGTGTTACACATACACCATGGAGAGAATTCTACCTCATTCTCGCAACCCTCTACAAATTTATAATTACTTAAGGCTAAAAGTGGCAAATTTATAGTGAACTAGACGAATNAAATAGATCAATTACCTGCAATCATAAGACTCTTCTCACATCCCCTGAAATTTTATCTCGTACCTTCAGAAAGCGCATCAGGCTGGGAAGCCGAGCACTAAGGCACAGCGCAGGGGTAGGTTTTTAGTCCCCTTTCCTCGCTTGCCTACTAGAAAGAGTGAAATTTAGGTTTGTTTGTTTATTGATTCATAGGTTTAATACTAGAAAAAGCTTCAAACCCATACACACTCACTCCTCCAGCAATATGTTAAAGAAGATTCTACATCTTTCGACCTTTGAACAATTTAAGGACTCAATTTCATCTGATAATTCAAAGGAAATGGTGCGTAAATTAGTGTTAGAGTTTCGATTATGTGTAAAAATATTAATTGCCATGAAAATAATTAGTTTTAGATATTGAATAAAAAGAGAATAACTTAAAATGAAGAATAGAACCTTACGAATACAGACGAAATTTATCATCATGACGAGAGCAAAAGAAGTTTGTTATGTGACAAAGAGTTACATATCAAGCTTAGCAATGTACATGTCTGATGTCTCTTAGCCAAAATTTATCAACACTTTGTCCCAAGAAGTTTGCTTCATACTACTGAAAACTCAGAAAAAAACGGATACTATTAAATTCTGAACGCTTATAGAATGAATGATTTAATAAATTTGACTCTAAAATAGTGTTAGTTGCGTAGTGTTTGGTGCGGTATTTCCGAGACCCCTCAGTTGGGGCGTAGGAGAGGCACCAAGGATGAGGCCGGTCTGCATCTGGTCACAGGCAGCTACTACGAGTATATGTAGAGCTGGTCCTGCCATACGTGTGGGTCTAAGTCTTGCAGAGCAGTTCGAAAATGTGAACTTGAAATCGGAAATGTTAACGAGTTTTTTCGTCGCCAATTCCCTCTTATGAAAGCTAAGCTTCCCGGACAAAAGTTAGTCGCTTCCTACTAATTTGGTGTAGGATCTCCACGAGCACGAATCAAGGCGGTAATTCTGCCCGGAATTGAGTCTATAAGTGTCCTAATGTACACTTGGTCGATTTTAAGCCACTTTTGTATCAATTGGTGTCGTTGTGAGGTCACAATACGAGTGTGATCTTCTCGACGTTTAACTTGTTGATCTAGGTGTTAGAACAAATTATTATCGAGTTCATGTTTGGGGACTTAGGTGGCCTATCCAAATACCTAACATATCTTGAATGATGTCATGCAAGTTATAGTCCGTAGCCCCCGGCAGTTATCCTGAAAGATTAGCAAAGCAATACACTTTTATTCATTTAGATATCGCGTAAATGGCAAACAAACGCTATGGTGAGGCCGGCGAAATTCCGCGTCCTAGAACGAGGGAGAGATATGAGTAGCATCAGAAACCTAGGCGGGTCTGTGAGGCCTGGCCACCTTTTATTTTCTTCCAATGATCTGTACCAGTGAAAATTTAAACTATTAATCTTCTTGACGTTATAAGTGAGTTCAGTCATTTTTTATGTCTCAAATATAGGCTTATCTTTTGTAGTACCGAGCCAGTTAGGTCAGGCTCATCGTGCCAGAGTCGAGCTGTGCCAGAACACCAAATTCATGGGTATGGACTTGGGGTTCGATGAAACGACCAGAAAATAGCACTTGTCATTTATGAAAGTTTAAATCATGCTGTTAGTCGAAACGGATACGAAGATTACATTCAGTATTTAATGAAGACTAACAGCAAAACAAAATTGATCTTTTTTGTTATAATTATTCAAGAAAGTGTAAAATTGGGATAAACTCTTGCGAAAATATTTCAATACGTTCATTTGAACATATAGCGAAGTTGTAAATAATTATGTTTAATATTCAACATGTATAAAAAATTTATATCACTTTCCAAAGGCATAATTTCCAAGAGCAATTTGCAGCCACAAGGCACATCCTTGCCAATTCCTCCAGCAAAAACACACTCGAAGCTGTAATATTTACCCCCCATGAAAACTAATGAAGGTGTTGAGATGCAAGATCACCCACTCATAGAGCTGTAGTTCATTCACTGTGACGGAGGCACAAGGGCCGGCCACCGCGCAGCGTGCAAACGACACCAAATCGTGGCCGCACGCCTGGATCGTCCGAGCTGCCTGTGCAGGCCTTGGCAAGCCTCGAGGTGCGGTCAAGTGGTCTCTGCGACGGCCCCGGGCGATTATGGCCGATTTGTATTACCAATCGGCCGCATGCTATGGATCTGAGATATTCCAGCAGTTTTATACGCTAAAAATTTGCAGGAAACTATTTTTGTAAATACTTTGTGTGAATATAGATGTTAAATTCCGTGAAAAAATAAGAATTCATGGACGGGATTGAGACAGAGCATTTCCGTTCGTACAAAAGTACGTAACTTGTTGCTCACTAATAAGGCAGAGGCCTCAGTTCTTCTTCACGCGTAAAGGCTTCAAAAGCGTTGACTCTACTTCTAAATTAAAGGAAAAACTCAAGTCACTCTTTTGCACTTTATTTTTGTATGTATATGCAGTATTGGGGGTCGTAAAAAGTGTTACTACACTATGATACTTACAGAGTATAAATGGAATATTGTTCAATCAAATATTGGGAACTAAGGACAAGTAAATACGTAGATATCATCCATCGTAAAAAATGAAAACAAGTTATTCGATATTTAATAAACATGTATTAAGCGATTGAATTAAGTAACACAGTTTTGTAATGCCTTGAATATACGTATGTAAAAAGAACTCATACCTACTACCAAAAATCAATTCCAACTATTATAAAAAATGTTCCTGAACACCTGTTGAGAAATTTTCAGTAAGCTTCAGAAAAAATAATTTTCTAGCAAATTTCACAACCTAAGTTTTGAAGTGTTCTTTACTGGACAGAACACTTTTGTAAAGTTCTACTCTCTGACGTCCCCCCAAAAATAACGCGTAACTCACTAGTAGCAAATGGTACCAAGGTTTTGTAATAGTTTATGACAAAAATACGAGTAATGGCCGATTTCAGATACGTAGTTATATGGGAAAATGAATAGTAAAAATGTTCATGTCGGCCAGAATATTAGCTTTGAGCATCTATGCATGTCTGTCATCGATGAATGAGATTATTTATCCCTCGTTGAAATAAGCTTACTAGCTTCCTTGTAATAAAATCTTTGAAACTGATTCCATCTCTGGTTCGGACCTGAAAGTGTTACCATTCAAAAATGTGCTTAAGTGTTTAAAAAAGTTTTATTCAACGTGTGAAAGAACAGAAGAGTATGGAGGAAGCAGTATTGTCGCATCCCACCTCTGTGAGTTCCTGTAATGCCTTTCCGGCAGCTTCTGGCGGGGCATTATTGTGGAGCGAAATTTGACCATGCCAACCCACCAGAGTAAGGCGTCGTCTGCAAATGGCGTGAGCCTGTCACAGTACTGACACCAAAAATCTGAGACATTTCTCTGACTGATGTAAATTTGTTATACAATTGCTTTCAATTGTTCATTGAAAGCAAAGACTGCATGATCCTCCTCTACACTCTGCACCCTTAACATCCACATAACCATTAGGAAATTTCTGAAACCATCTTCTTACTGACCAATCACTTGTGGACCCCTCACCCCATGCTCTGTTCATACTGGCAGCAGTGAAGGAGACAATATGCCCAAGTTTGAGCTCATGCCAGAAAAGTAGCCCGAGGCTTTTTTCTTATATCCAAAATTAAGTGCTGACATTTTTTAAGAATGCTGTCTGTTTGAAATTATTTGCAAATTATTTAAGAACACACCTAAATCTTTACGTACGCTAAAATTCCGTAAAAAATTACTATGAATACCATGCTAAAGTGGTATCTGCAAACACAATACTAGGATCGACAATTGTTTTTGTGGCAACCTAATAAAGAGGTATAAATTAGGTTAAAAATGGGGGAGAAATTGCTTTTTGTTTCTATTTGCAGAAATATCTCTAGAGCTTTGGTATTATAGATACTGTAAGTACTCATTCCAAGTTGGTCGAATATTAAGCAGCTTCGGTGAGCGAAACTTTGAATTGGCATCTTAGTGCATGCAGGAGCTTTCAGAGGTAAACATGCCTTTTGCTGATTGCCGCACTGATGATAGACCACAATATACGAGACTAATTAAAAAGTCAAATAAGGGCCGTATTCTAGGACTTTCAAGTCGGGCCAAATTCGCCATTGTATGTAAATATTACAAGGGGTACACAAAATATTTCATAATGGGATCTTCTTGGTGGAAAATTCTTGCAGATGGAATTTCATCAATCGATACTTGATTACCTTTCCTGCAACCGAAACGATTAACTTTAATAGAGAGAAAGAAGAAAGAAATCGTTTATCCCGAGATAAGTTACATACAAAGTATAAAACATTCGATTTTTCAATTAGTAAAATTACAGCCTCAAAAT